>CM033630.1:15853097-15961306 GCA_019453435.1 Rhinogobius similis | reverse complement strand
TTTACCATCACTAGAAAACAAATAAAGGAATAAAATAAAATAAACAAATAAATTTCTAATAACATTCTTTTCTTCTTGTTTTCTGTGCAGTTTGTCCGAGGTCCCTGATGTCCCAAACACGACTCGCCATCAGAAAATTCCTCCCTTTAACAGATAAGGAGCCGGTCATTGACAGTTTTGACATTCCTCTGATACTGAGGAACTACCTCAAGTACAGCACCAGTGAGATTATTTAATGTGTTTGTCCTAAACAAGTGACTGAACACACACAGTTTACTTTGTGCCTTTCAAAGTGTTAAAAAAGTGTATTTGTATTTTATTTTATGAGGTGTGAATGAGGGCCATATGATCTTAAAATCTCAATAGCTTTTTTTAAAATGTTTACTTTTAATTTATGGTGAAACAAATGATAATGTATTTAATATTATTTAACTTCATATGGAGATTTTTATGCAGCTGTAACGTCTCTTTGAGCACCAGGTAAAACAGTGATTTATGAGTGATTTGTTTATTGGCCAAAATGATGTCATTAATGGTGCACTGTGTGTGTAACTATGTGGAGGAAGGTCCGCCACCTGCTTGTCTCCATGGAGATGTTATTGCTTCCTGGAATGTTTCACAGTATGATATTAAAGCTATTTATCTTTCATTGTTCAATTACATCTTTTTAAGGCACTGTACCTGATTTTTTACTTTACTGTTTTGAAACATGAAAAACAAAAGATCAGTCACATGTATCGCTCACTTACCCAATGCAGTCCCAGCATCCGAAATATTCTCCGCACCGCAGTTTATAAGCACTTTTCTCTGAGCCCAGAGTGAGTTTTGCCATCCCGGGTAAAGCTAACAGCATGCTAACGACGCACTTCCCGCTTCTCGTTGATTAAAACGTTCTGTAGGTTAATTATATGCAAAAAAAAAAAGTCTCTATGGGGCAACACAGATTTCACTTTATTACATGCAAAACATTTGGTACATTAACTAGTTCTGTTTTTCACATTTCAAAAAAATCTGGTACAGTGCCTTTAATTGCAAAAAAAAAAAAAAATCTCAATAACTGTGAGCGTGGTTGCCTCTCCACAGATCTGACCTGCAACATGACCTGGAGGTGGCACTTGCTTGACTCCATAGAGATAGGCAAGTTTAGTTTACAAAAATGAGACCACTGTGTGCTGTCTGTATCTAATAATGAAGTGTTTTACGTCTCGTTAACCCAAAAAAAGAAGCTAAAAGCAGCGCTCTGATTGGCTGTGCTTGGGGCAGTCGCAGGAATTTCACTTTGTAATCTAAAAAAATCCTGAACCCTAGCCCACACCTAAAAAAATTGTATCTTTGTGGGTATTAACTATGTGCCAAAGGGATATAGACACATTAAATTACCAACTTCCAATTTTGCTGTATTAAAATCAGGTTCTCCGGCGTTACGTTTTTCTTCATGATTTATTAAGGCTATTAAAAGTGTAGTTATTATTAAGTGTCAGCGTTTAATGCCATATTGTTGAACCATGTCATCTCCACTGAGACGAGCAGGTGATGGAACTGAAACTCTGTACCAAATAAAAGCCACATAATACACCTTTAAATATAGGCCTAGTTGTAGTGCATCACATAAAAAGTTGGTTTGGAGCACTGCAAACTGACCAGTGAGATATTTTTGCCCACACCATTGTCTACAGTTTATCTGCCGCTCACCTCCTGCTGGTTTCGTCTTGTCCCATCTGCTGCATTACCGCTTTTGGCCACCAGAGACCAGACTCGCGCCGTGCGTCAGACTTGGCAGTTGCAGAGTTTTCCCATTACGCGCTGTTATCTGCGGACATGCTTTAGCGGCTCTGTCATTTCTCAGGTGTTTCCTCCTCACTGTTCATTAAAGGCGCTGCGCGTTCATTAAAACACAGAGCGGACGTGCGCACAGCGGCCCGCATTGTGCGCCTTCACACCGGGAGGAGATCGGTCTGAAAAACTGACTTCAAAACACACACAGGGAAACATACAAACACTTCATGGACGTAAATGAATAGAAAGAATAGGCTGGATGAAGAAAACATCCCCATAACGTAAAAGTACTGCAGCTCTTGAAAACTGAACTGTCAAGATTTCTTATACTTGCAATAGAACGTGGTGGTCTATGAGAAAATATACTCAAATCATAATATTCCACTATTGCTGAGTTTCAGATGACATCATTGCATTCTATCGGCCAATAATATTCAATATAAATGGGGGGCAGCTAAAATAAATATTGTTAAATGCTGTTGTTGTAATACGGCAAGTTCTTGGGTCTAGTTCTGGGTTGAAATGTTGTAAATTTACATTTTAAAAATTTCATGCCAAAGTTCAATGTCAATCAATAGGAAATCCCCCCATCTGTGAGTAAGTCATCAGCATATTCTACAATCTGACAGCCACCAATAGCCTACTATTATTAGGCCACTTCAATCCAAACTAATAATACTTCTCTTGCTAGAGCTACAATTCACACCAGGCATACTTCTAATTTGGTGACGTGAACCTAGAGGAAGAAACACACATAAGCCAATATATTGAAAATACTGCTTGATTTAAAGTGCATATGGCAGAATGGACTGCCCGTTTCACTAAAATGTGGATAAAATAAATATATTTAGAATTTTACACACAATAAAATAAAATAATGAAAAAAGTATCCTGGTTTAGCCATTTTTCTAGGTTTATAATTTTACTTCCTGGTTGTAAATGATGACACAAGCTTTAAAGATGCACAGTGTAGGTTTTCTGGTTGAGGGTCCATCGCCTGATTTTCTCATAAATTGATTTCAGACTGGATGGTTATCACAGTATGATATAAATTCTTCTATCTTTCATTTTGTTAAAACGTTTTCATTGCTTGTCTCCAGGAGATTGCTTGGTTTTATTGTTTCATACCCTCCACCAGTAAACCAGTGGCCCTTTAAAATGTACTTTGGGCCTGAGCCTGTAATGACTGCCATCATCAGCCTGGAATCAGCTGCTTGTGCTGCCTTCATGTGCAACGGAGAAGATGGTGCTTTCCTCGTCAAGTGGTAATTATGAGTGTGTTTTGTTCAAGTGCTTTTGAGGTCGAAGCAAAATGAAAACTGGTGAAAACTGGTGTTGAGAATTAGCCAATAAACACTGTGATACCTGCGTTAACGCTTGTTGCATCAGTCCCTGTCAAATTAACTTTAAAACACACACACTTTATGATGACGTTCACATACATACACAATGAAAACAAGTAAACTCATGTGAGGGTTACATGCCTACGGATTGCAATAACAATAACAGCAGTTTTATTAATTATGTAAAGTGGAAATAAAGATGCATTAAACATAATTATGCATCATCAAGTCGACCACCTAAAGCACGAGTAAAAACGTTTATTATTCCAGCTGCCCGCCATGTAAAGTCAAGAGCAACTCCAGTATCTACACATTTCCCATTTCTCCAGTGGAAATTATGACGCAGCAGTTGGCTAAGCTAAGCGTTTATCACAGCTAATGCTAACTTTTATTAAAACTTAAATATAGAAACAGAATAAAGAAACAAACAAATAAAAATAAAGACTACCTGATTGTTTTTATTTATAGATTACTTCTGTTTTTATTTTGATTTGTTTAAGTTTTGTCTTTACTATGCTTCAAAATTAGCATTAGCGTTAGCATTGACCCACAAACACCTCCATTTATCCACACACCTGCAGCTCACTGTTCACTGCCTGAATTTTAGTGATTCTGCAAAAACCTCTTGGGCACAAAGTACTCAGCAGTTCGAGCTAGCCATTTTTAAAATAAATAGCCAACTGTAATTCTGTGCACAGAGCCCATTGGTATTACTAGTTTTTCCCACAGCGCTTTAGTAGCTCCCTATTTGTTCCTCAGTGATAAATCCATGACCTTCTTGTATCATGTCATTTTTTCTTTCTGTTTATTTGCTATTTCCCTCAAAAAGTAAAAAAATTAAATGTGTGTATTTGTCGGTGATTAGAGAATGCTGTTACTTTTCCTCGCCTGCCGCTGAAGCGCCGCGGCTGCTTCCCATCCCTGAAATGATCTCACTCTGTTGGGAATTGAAACCAACAAACAGGAAGTGATGTCACACAAAAGGAAATGTCTCAGTTCTGTTATGAGGACAATGCTTTTCGACACCGTGAGCCACCGCTGTAGTAGTTCTGTAGAGGTTTTATTTTCAACAAAAAGTACAGCTATATCAGATATGGATTTTTCTTTTTTACAGCGAAGTACAACATATTCCCAGTGCTTCGGATATTACATCAAAACAGATAATTTACATTAACGGCCCACGTCTCCACTCTCCCATTCACAGTTTCTGGATTTGAGTATATTTTTGTCAGGTTTTTTACCATTTCTCTACAACAAATATATACCGAACTTAAAGGCCAGCAAGAAATCAAATAACAAATGAGTGCATATAATGGTGAACATAAAAACATGGAATCCAGACCTCAAAATACATGGTAATATACAATGACAAGATTTGAAAATGGCAGTCTTCTTGTTGTTGTCTTTGAACGCCAATAAATATGGCGGATTGAAGACTTTTAGTTGTACCCTGACTTCAACGTGTAACTGCAAATGTGAGGGTCCCTTATACATCTAAATAGACAGACAGTGTAAGAAAGAAATTGGGATTATAGTCCAATAATTTGGTGGATTTTGTTGCTTAAGATTTTAATGTCCTCTAGGTTCAAAATGAGAATTACATAACAAAATAAAAAGCCAACATATACATTATTCTTTAATACTGCATTCAATAAATACATAAGAAATCATTTTATCCATCAAGTCCGTGATGAATTTCAATGTCTATCTTCACAATTAAAGTTATTTTGAGCTCAACCCAGAAGTCCTTCCTTCTGCTAATCTATACACAACCCCCACTGAGCGTTGCAACAATAATATAACTCCTGTTTGGTTCACCGTGGGGATAAAAGAAAACATGATACCCGTTTTGCCCTTTAGCGGTTAATGGCATGCCCGAAAATAACCGGCGAGATTGAACCAGGAACGGAAACGTTACAAAACCCGATACATGACAGTGAAGACGGCAGCGGCGCCTCGTCGATTGTGTTACTTATTGGTGACGATAAATAAAGCTACAAGAGTCTGATTATGAAGTGACACATGGAAATAAACACACAAGTACAGTGTTGTGCAAAGGTTTTGGATAGAAATTTGAATGTTTATCGGGAAATGTGGTGTTTAAGTACATGTTTGGGTCAAGTTTTGAAGGAATTTGTGCCATTTTGCCAAGAACAAATGATCAGTTTTAGCTCTTTTTTAAATTTGCACATTACAAAGAGCATTTAATCCCAAATTATGAACATTTTGAGTCAGTTTACCAAAGTAAGAAGAGTCTAGTTTGCTCATTCAATGCTTCAAATTGAAATAAAGCAGTCATCTTGCACTTTTGCACAGGACTGTAGCTGCACGTGGAGTGTGAAGTGTCTGGGGAGAAGAAAACCTTTATGACAAAATGAAACGATTTGTTAAGAGTCGTCTTAAAGTCTCATGCAAAATATTGGATGCCACAAGCATGCATTTTTACCTGGTACTGAGGTCTATACCGCACGCTAAACTAGAACAACATTCGCTTCCAAATTACCAATATCCAAATATATGATCTGTTCTTTGTACACTATTTACAGTGTGTAGCTGTTAACGTTAAAATAGATGATTCTTCTTTTAATTCATAGTATTTTTGTGAAACCTAACTAGCTAATGACCTACGATATATTCAAATAAAACAAATCTCTCAGCGGAAAGAGAGTCTACGCAGCTTCTAAAATCAAAAACTTGTGCAAGAAATTTCTGCAACATGGGTGACAAACTGTAATGCAATATATATATCCATGTATTTGTTAGACAGCACAGTATCTACTAGAGGAGGCCAAGTTGTTTTTCGTTGCTTTTTTCATTTCGTTTTTGTCCACACACCAGGGAGGAGGGATTCCCAAAGCGCGTGTGAGAGATAGAGAGATGCAGAGTCCCATACAGACAGGGGAAAATACATGACTAATTCAAATCTGCCCGTGAAACTGAATAGATAATCACTAGTGGTATACTGGAAGGCACTGTTAGATCGCATCTCTCCCCTCGGCAGCAGATCGGGCCAGCAAGTGCGCGTGAGTGCGTGTGCGTGCGTGCGTGGTGGGCCAGTGTGTGCCTGCATGCTCGTATAGTCGTATGTCGTCGTTATGTCATGGCGGCGAGGAAATCAGGGAGCGGCGCTGTGAGTCGTTGCATGGGACCTGAGGTTAGAATGGCCTGGGAAAACCACATCTTTTCGCTGTGCCAGGACAAACTAGGGACTTATCGTTTGTTGTGATCTTACCGGGAACCATCTAGCAGTGCGCTCCACGAATATTGGCGGCCTTGGTGAATAGAAAAGAAGGCTGTGAAAGTGTTGAACCCCGGAAAATGTATTCAGCCTTGGTTAAAATGACTTGAAGTTGCTTAACTAGTCTTGCCTAGAGGTTAGATTTAATTGCTGAGAATATTTCGCTTTAAATTCTCATCACGGAGCTTCTTTTGTGGTCTGGCACAATCGCACACTGCATTAAGCAAACAGATTAAAAGATAAAACCTGACAAAAAGGGGTTAGTAGTTAAAAGGGGTACATATACTTCCTTTAATACGTGTTCAAAAGCCTAATTGAAGTTGGCACAAAAGAGTTTAGCTTCAAATAAGAAAATAACATTTCCACTAGGATAAATAACTCAATTTTACCCCAACGGCAAAATATTTGAGCTGAAATGAGAAATAATGGTACAACTTTATAAAAACTACACCTTAATTAGCTTTAAAAACTATAAACAAAGACTTAATTTGTAATGAATAAATTGTGAATCAAGAATGAAGAACTACTTTATTAACTAGTAAGGGTTAGGATTTAGGGTTAGGACTTAATTAAGTACTTACTAAGCCTTAATCCTTATTCTAAATCGACAATTTATTAATTTTTTAGAGTTTTTGGTTCATGTTTTAATAAGACTATTCAATGTGTAGTTATTATAAAGTATTAAGTAGTAGTAAATAATAAAAAGTAATGAATTATTATCTAGGCAAAAACAATCTGTAAGTAAGTTATTTATTGTTTTATGAATAATTTGGATTTTAAAATGTATTAATTAATGCATTTGCAGTGTGAGAATAAATAATGAGCAAGAAATTTGGCGTGTAGCTCCAATATCCCCAAAGAAAGTTGAATTCTGGGATCGAAAACCTCTAAACTAAACACAAATTCCACAGTCAAGCGCCAATATTAGTGGAGGACACTGTGTCTAAGAGACCAGCAGCAAACTCAACCCATTTCTCAACGTCCTTTTACTGAAACATAAATAGTACAACATACAAAGCAAGTCTAATGTTGTTCTTTTCTCCAATAGATTATAATAAGCCTGTAAGAAGGCAAAAACAAAGGACATAGCAGAACAATATATATAACTTTGTTCATAGTGAATAGTGAAGATATATTATGATCACATTGCACAAGTTGTCTGTATATGCACTGTCCATAACATAAAATCTGTAATATGAGGTCAAAATATAAGTCATAAAGCATGGACAAACCTTGCACTTACATTCCCACATAAGAAAACAATGCACGTTCATAAATTAACTTCCTTCAGTGTCTTCTTTCACCTATAGGGGGCACTGCAATGTAACAGCATATCCAAAAACAGCAGCTTAGGGTGGCATTAAAACAACAAAACAAACTAAATAAATGTGAACGGTGCCATCATCTACTGAAAAAAAAAACAAGGGTGAAAACAGTAGGTGAAAGAGAAAAGAAAAATACAGTAGTCTTGACCCTTTTAAGTCTTTCTAAACAATATTGCTGCGTTTGAATGAGTGGTGCCTTAAATTGTGAATGCAAAATACATGCACTGATTGACATTAAAGGTGCACTATGTAACTTTTTGGTGTGGGATCCGTCTTATACTTCTCTCCTTGGAAATTATATTGTGTATTTATTCATTTACAGGTGCCTTAATTGCGAAAATAAAACGTAAAATATCCAACACATGCAATCTGTCTTGTATAACTTGGATTGCTGGAGTCACCTGTTTGTCTCCATGAAGATAGATAGTTTAAAGCCATACTGTGAAACGTTTCATTCAAGTGAAGCAGTAACATCTCCATGAAGACAAGCAGGACCAGACCCTAACAATTAATGACCATCTTAAGGGCTTGAAATAAGTAGGATTTATCTTGTTTTGAGTATATTTTGATGGTGTAAAGTGTAAAATATTGTGTTCTATTTAAATAAGAAAAAAGACAAGCATTTTCTAACTCAAAATTAGAAAAAAAGACAGGTTCAGGATCATAAGAAACTTGTCGATTTCAACTTTTCAAGACAATTCCTTCTCCACCGATAAAGTTACATAGTCAAACTTTAATACAGCTGAGTAATGTTATTATAAATGCTCAAAGTAGCAACTGACACCCAAATATATTGTGTGTTTATTATGGATGGGACTGATTTCCCACAAGACGAGATGAGTCACATTATTGAGTCAGGACAAGACGAGATTTAAGATGAAAAAAAAAAAAAAAGTGGCGAGGCGAGCCCATTTAAAGTAAGAGTCTATGTTTTTTAAGGTATTTTCTCTGCAATAAAACCCTGAATATAGGTTTTGGGACATAAAAAAGACAAAAAAGAAGAAGATTGTCAACTAATATACTGTATATTGTACCAGTAAGTTGACAATTACGGCCTCAGATTTAAAAATGTATTGTATTTTATGTGAATTAGGGCTTCTCAAACATAACTCACCATATTGTAATCCTTTTGTTTTTTGTTTTGTCCGAGCGTGAGTGCAACGTTGTGACAATTTCATCTCACGAGATTTTGTGGCACGAGATCTTGCCCCATCTTTAGTGTCTATTGCTGATCAGATTCAAAACTAAGCAGACTCAGATTGAAAACCATCATCACAGAGATCACAGATTTGATACTTTTACATTTTGACGTCTAAATATTGACTCTTGAAATACACAAGAGTTTGGTTAAAAGTTGCAACCATAATCGTCCAATTTGCGATATTCTGCAGCTAATAAAAGCTAATTCCTCCACTGAAAATCCATTGTAGCCTGCTTAGCTTATGACACCACTCATTGAAACGCAGCAATCTGCTTAAAAACATGGGTTAATATATATCTGCATGCATTTCAACTGGACGCCTGTTTGCTACATATTGTATTCGTCTTCCCTTGCTCTACTGGCGACAGACTTCTTTTGCATTCGCGCTCTCATTCACATCACACTCCCATCTTCAATCTCCTCTTGTCCCGTTCACTTACGCAACATCGTCGACCGTTCCCCCTTGTGCTGGTTAGCTCTCTGTCTAATCTCTGCGTCGTGTTGTAGGTAGAATCCGCTGCGAATCCGTCGAGAATTACATTTGCATGACTTTAATGAGGGAAAAGAGTCGCCTTGAACGTGCACCGTGCCTCTTTCTCTTCCACAGAAAATAATTAAGTCAACCAGGAGAGTTGTTTCTGCGGCCGACGTGAACGCAGGAATGAAATATTACTCGAAGACCTTGGCCAATGCATCAACTTCAGCTTAAAGTGGGGATTTCTAGAGGTAGGATTTTGGTGGTGCTTTCCAAAATGTGAGCCAATGGGGATGAGGCGCCAGCACAGTGCTACAGGGGCGGTCTCTGGGGATCGGAAGAAAGAGAGAGACACACACACGAGTGCACCATCGCCTGCCTAGCTCTGAATACCCTGTCAAAAGTGCTCGGTGAAAAGATGTAAATATTCTATTGATGCGCCCGCTATTGATTTGTTCCCTGACCTGTTCGTGTCGTGGCCAATGGCGAGGATCCAAGAGGATGAAGAGGCAGCACTTAGGGGCGTGCAGGTGGAGAGAGAGAGAGAAAAAATACTACCACTACGACGTCGATGCAGACAGAAGTACAAGTTGAGCCCAAAATATTCAGAGCAAATGGCGATGAGATAAGTCAAGATTAAGGGTTGGCGATATTGGCAAAAATGATAATCTGTTGGTAGAAGTTGAAAGATATTGTGTCAATCCAACAGAAATGAGTTGTCTTTAAACACATTGAGGTTTAATTATCAATCAAATGTGAAATGTTTGTAAAATGTATTAAAAAAGTGTAGAAATATCACAATTTACAACATTTTTCCCTTTCCTTTTTAATCAGCTCTTTATGTAGTGTTCTGTTTACTATAAACTATACGTTTTGCATATCTTCAAAACAACAATATTATCTAAATTTCAATATATTGTCCATATCTAGTCAAGATAATATCATATTTTTGGATGAAAATAAGGTCTTAAACCAGTTGTTTTGAATACCTGCAGAGGAGGAAGTAAACCACTCATTACAATTATATTTTATAGTAGGGCATGGCAGTTAATCAAAAGTTAATCGATATCGAGATTAAGTTGTGTCTAATTGTCAATTATATGTTTGTTTTTTAATCGAGAAGTCCCTATCCAACTCTCATGTGTCATTACCATCACGTGGTCTGGAACAGAGTTTGGACTTTGGAGGAATAATATGGACCGTTTGTTAAATAATAAATGATTAAAAGTCGGTCGTGTTTATGTTTGTGAATGCATTTCTGAAAGCCATGTTTTATGTTGCTTTTGAATATCTAAAATATATCGATCAATGTGAGGAGAACCCGCAGTGAAACCAATTCAGTCTTAGCAACTTGACATTTCTTGGAAGGAGGAAACATTCAATACTCATCACAACTTTATTAATCAAAATGTAATTGATAATGAGTCAGTTATGTCTAACACTCAATGAAATGCTTGTTTGCGGTTGGTTTTTATTGAGAGGTTGGCGTTTTGGAGGAATAAACTGGACTATTTTGTGTGTTACATGGCACTGATTAAAAGTCGGTCTTGTTTATGTTTTCATGGAAGCAACACTTAAAGCCATTTTGTGCTGCTTTTGAAAGGAAAAACTAAACTCAAATCCAAAATTGAGACTGATCAATGTTAAGGGGAAAAAACATGATTCAATTTTAGCCATATCGCCCAGCCCTTATTGGCAACTTAAGATTATGACTGTGATAAAATAAAACAAAAGCTATTCAATTCAGAATAAAACAAGAGAGATTTAGGATGGTTTACCCAATACATAATGAAAATTCTGCCTGGGCATGAATATTTTTGGGGCTCAGCTGTGTACGTCAAGCAAAAAAAAGAAATGTATGGACAAATAATATTGTCTTTTAACGAGATGTTCCTTCATTTGCCCCATTTCAAGTTCAAAACATTCACACAACTTCACATAGCAGCACATATTGTAGCATTTTGAGACACAATCATAGACTTAACAAGGGCCCTGGAGTGTGTTTTTGCTTTACCCGGTGACAAACCAAAACCAAACGAAATAAAAAGCGTCACAATCTTGAGGACATTCAGATGGGTACGAGCTTCAAAATCGAAACAAAATAACGGGGTTAGTATAGAGAGTTTTTCATAAGTGTTTTCCACCATCGGTAAAATCCATTCGCTGGTTCCTTGTCAGCATTTCTATTAGTCCTTAAAGTCCTTTTACGTAAATGTGGGTAAGGTTTTCTTCATTGGGGATAGAACAAGATGATCCAGTGTTTAGTGCTTCTAAGAAAAATAGTTGGTCCTTCAAGAAGAACAAGAAGAAGAGAGTCTCTATTTCTTAAACGGGGCTAATCTACTAAAATTTTGCCAGAATGGTGCCTGGCCTCTTTTGGATTGACTGAATTCAAAAACCTCTCCTTGTGCCATGTCCTCCGGTAAAACGTCGTACTGCCCCGCACTGAGGGGGTCCTGGGGGGGCGGGTACGACGGGGGCGTGCACCGGTTTACACCTGGAGGAGGGAGAAAAGGTGCGAGAGCCGAGAAAGGAAAGGAAACAAAACAAAACAAACACACAGCGGAACAGTGAGGGGCGAGGGGCAGGGCGGAGAGGGGAGACGACAGGGAGTTTGGGGGCGAAAAGCAGGGAGAAGGGAAAGAAAAAGTGGCAGAGGAAATATTGTTATTGTTTAATATTCAGAACAGATAAACACAGGACCCGTTTGAACAAGCAGGTTGGACCCAAACTCAGAATTAAACCTGTAGAACTGCTAAACTTTGACATTTCTAACACTAAATACACCAGTAATAACGGCACATTCACTATCCACTTACATCAGAACTGTACAAGGAACTTTATTGTAAAAGGAGGACTAAACTAGCATTTGCGTTTCAAATTTTAAGTGCAACATAAACAGAATCCATTATTATTAGTAGTATTATTATTGAACTGGCTAATAATCCTTTCACGGCTCATTGGTATCTTGGCTCACGATGTGCCAGATTAAAAATGAATGTTACAAATATATGTTTTCAGGTAAAAATAAGGAGTCAAACATAAACCTTCATCCAATGCCGACTGAAAACCTCTCTAAAAGCACGATGTAAAAGAACATACGCTCAATAACGCCAGAGCAAAAGTTAACACAAATAATATGTTTTATGTAGGGCTGTAATTGTTTTGTCGCTTAGTCGATTAATTGGTCGATGGTGTCTTAGTCGACCAACATTTTTATTAGTCGACTATTTTATTTGCATTTTCCAAATTTGTGTGTGGCAAAAACGACAAGATGTGGAGTGAGTTAGCGGAGGATTTTGGAGTGAATCAGTATCTAACAAACGCACAATTTCCTAGTACTTTTCTGTGTAAATTGTTATTTTTGCATGAACTCCTGTGCACTTTTGGTCTTCTTAGTGCAGTTTGGGTCAGATACACAGAGATACCTCATAGTTTAGTTATATTTTTGCCACACCCCCTTTTAGTCGACTAATAGGGCAGGTCTTTAGTCGACCAACAAGTTCTTTACTTGACTACAGCCCCAGTTTTATGATTTCCTATTCATGAGTTTCAGGCAAGCGATTCCTTCAAGAGATCAACCGATATGGGTTTTTCATGGCCGATACTTATACAGACCATTTGGAATCCAGAGAAACCCATTACCGATGACCTCTGCCGATATTTTTAGACCAAATGTTGAATCGATTGTGTTCATTTCCCCAAAATATAACATTTGAATTGTCTATAAACAAAATATCGGCCTCTGCTGGAGATTTGAGGTTGATGTTAAAAAGTATAAATATTTCCTGATTTGAAGGATTTTTTGAGGACCATTCAAAAGATGTAATTTTTTTTTTTAATTTGCTATTGCTATTGACAACAAAGGACTATTTCATGTCAAATCACAATGGAATCCTTGTGAAACCCATGAATGAATTGTAATGCAGCTGATTTAGCAACAGCTCCTCCACATCACTTTGTCGACGTAAAACCGTACACATTTACGTCCACATTACAAATCCAACACCTAACCTTGGTTTCCCATTGTCGCTGTAAATCCTCGGATCTATTTATATCGTCTTATACTGCCCACAGCTAAACTCCGTACCATAATCTTACGCTCAAGACACAAACCGTCGAGTTGGTCCAACCTGTTGTGTGAAACAGGGCCAAAGACAACACTGAGTCATGCCCCACAGAGAAACAAGCATGTCGATGTTCACCATGATCCTTCACGCATTCCTACATTGAAACCTTTACTATGAAACACACTATGGCCGTATGATGGAGGCTGAATTGTAGACGGAAGTGAAATTCAGCTCTAGCGATGACACAAGACGCTTTTCAATCAAACCTGAGCAGATGAAACAATATAGTGATGATAAAACACATCTGACACAGGAGCTGGGTGCTGTTTACTTCATGTACTGAGTCGATTTTCACTTTTACTAACTTTGAAGCATCGATTCTGACTTGAAAACAATTGTTAGTCACCAATCTACAAGTGTAAGTTCATTTAAATAAGTTAGGCACAACGGTTATGTTTCTCAAGATTAAATATGAAAGTTTAAAATGTTTGTTTTTTGTCCATAAATCAGTTTTTGGTTAATATTTTTGATCAAGGATAATTAAAATGGTGTAGGGTATTGTTTAGAAATATAAAACTTGCAGATTTTATGTTTTGTTTGTGTAAATCACATCAATGGGGAAACATAAGACGATTTTCCTGAGATTTGAATACAGTTTTTCTAGATTAAAGCAAGACACTGCAGGTGAATAGGAAAAACAAACTCAATTTGAAACTTCTCCTGAAGTTTACTCACACTATTTCATACTATTTGGGACATTTAAATATGAAAAATGGACAGAACCAAGTTAATTCTAATTTTTGTGAAATTTCTTGGATCATTTTTAACACATTAGTTGCAAAAACAGTTCCAGAGGGGATTTTGGATATCTTATTTTTGAGTAAACAAAATCTAAATTTGCTTTTTTTTTTACTTAAATCTTTAATAAACAAGGTGTAGAATCAGATGTCAACAAATGTTTCAGTTCCATTTGGTCAAAATCTTGTTCAGTTTGGTGAGTAGGTGCTACTTAAAGTGGTGATCTTTATGTCTTTGTGGGAGAAAAATTCACTTTAGGAAAACTGCTTTTGAAGTTACAACGTCGGTGAGAAATCTATGGATGAACTGGATTAAATCAAATAATAAAACACTTTAAGGAGCAGATTGGACAAGTTTGTTATTTCCACTTGAAAGCCGATATGAAAGCAAACTGACCAAAAAAACAGATTGTCCTTTGTGTCTCGCCTTAAATGATTGAATAACTACTTGTACTACCATTCTCAATTGACTTCACTGCTATTTTGACTCTACACATCTCTGCAGGCAGGAACATTACTGATTGCTGTTGGTCACGGTTTGTTTGAAAAGCACCTTGGACACTTGAGAAGACACGAGCAGAGAGGCGACAGAAGCCGGTCATGTGCGTCGAAACTACAGGCTACGATGTTGTTTAGCTACGAGTCTACAAGCATCACAATTAGAGGCTAGTCAATATTTGGAGATGAGATATTCAGGAAGTTGCCATGGCATCTTGTCAGGGACATTTTGCCAACCACTGTGTCGAAAAAGGGTGACATCGATTTGTATTAGTAAAACCTGTTTGTCTTGGATTGTGGGAATAATGCTTGTAAACAGATGGGTGGAAGACTTCATGCTACATTGCCAAGATTTTTTTTTTTTCTAATTTCTTTTACAGCATATTTTCAATGGCGCTATGCAGTTGCCATGGCATCTTATTGTGCTAGCTCTAGAGTGGAACGCTAGAGGAATATACCTTTATCATTTTCAAACCATGTCCATACAACATGGCCCTCTTTCTCAAGATGAAATCTACAAATGAATCTGAAATTCAAGAGAGTAGTTCACCTTGTGCCAGCCGTGTACACTTACAGCACAATCAAAAACACAAAACATGTGACTGACACGTCTAAAGTATATCACGTAGATCCTAAGCTCGGGGAATAGTGGGCAATAGACTGATCGATATTTTGAATTATGGATTATGGTCATGCTTTAAGTGGAGAAAACACCACTAATGGTAAATGTACAAACATCTAGTCTAGCACTAACAATGGCTAAAAACTTAAAGGGTCACATCAGCGATTTTGACATGTGGGTCCCCTGTCCGTCTTGCTTCGTCAGGAAAATAAACTGGTCTGACAGCGTTTTCTGTTACTGAGATGAGCCGGCAGCTGTGGGGGTCATAGTGTTCACATAATGCCCTTAATAATGACAATTATTAGACAAATAATTAGAGAAAAGCTTTTAACAGACATTTTCAATCGCCTGAAACATTTCCAAATGGTTTTTACTCTCAAATGCATTTTAATAACTGTTAAAAAACAATTCATTTTTGCAATTACTTTTTTCCAAATATCTACACAAGGTAGTTTCAGCTTTCATCAAGTGACATTTAGGACATTTAAAGACTTTTTAATTTCGAGTTAAATTTTATGCCACCATTGTTATTTGTAGCCATAAAACTTAAAGCAAATTGAAAAGAAAATAGGTTATCTGTAATACTAATATTAATAAAGTAAGATGTGTTGGATACAAAATAAATACATTAACTGTAAACTTAATCTTATTAATCATCATAATATAGTTATGGGACATTTTTAATGCAATAAGAGCGCTACTAACTGTGAGTGAGCAAATTCTATCATAAAACATAAAGGATTAACTAACAAAAATAGGGCATTACCTCAACAAATACAAGAAGTAAGAACATTTAAGATCATTATATTTTAAATAGAACTTTTTTGTAGACTTTCTTTTAATAGAAATGCTTTTAAAACCTTAAATTTGGCACTACCAAATTGAATAGCTAAACATTTTAAGACTTTCCTTACTACTACTGTTGCAACTCTGCCTTTTAAACCACTGTCACTGTTAACTTCATGTTGAAAATAACCACGTTAAATAATGCTCATTGCAGTAACATAAAAAAATCTTTGGAAACCTATTACATTAACAAAGGGGAAGTATTTTACTTTGCAGTTTGATAAAATATATATAATTGTGGAGTCAAGGTCCAGAGGAAGGAAGGCGTAATCATAATAAAATGTCTGTAAAAGCTTATAATGGAAATCGTATATCAACCGCTCTTATCCAGTACAAAGAAAACACTGCGCTTGCTTCCCACGTGTTAAAACAAGTGTGACATGAGACCCACATGCCCTTCTCACTGGTCCGACCCTTTAAACTGAAAACATGCAAAATCCCTCTGTCTTTTCATTGATGCTTAACAGCTGCGTTGAGGCTCTTACGATACTCGTGTGTGCACCGACAGACTGTTAACTTAAAATACGGCAATAAAGCTGGAAGACATAAAGCGGCTTGACTTGGTTAGCTTACAGAGCGCAGAGCTAATCTAGGTCCATTCATAAAACAAAGTGAGTAGTAGAAATTAAAGGGGGTCGGGTCAGGGAGGAGTAAACAGCGATGAGAAGACAGAGCAGATCAGCCAAAGAAAAAGGAAAGAGAGAATTCACCTGGTATCTTCTTGTTGCCTCACCTTTCTGTTTGGTCACCTTTCGCACCGTCATGGCCGCCTGCCGCTTCTGGTACTCGGATATTTCAAAACCTGGAAACGATGGAGAATTTCATTTAAAAAAACTTTTAGCAGTTTTTAGTTACCATTTTGTAAATAGCTTTGAGATGACAATTTAATCAATTTGAAAGAGGACAGTTAAATTTCATGTGTACAATGTAACTTTTCTGGTGCTTCTCTCCATGAATATGTTATCTTTTTTGCCAGTAATGTTCCACACTATGGCATTTAACTTATTTTTCTTGCATTGATTCAATAATATATGTTGTTATTGTTAAAAATATCTTGAAAAACATGTATTTTTTACTGTGATCGGACTCGCCTCACCACAGATGTGACACGTAACTTGGCCAGAGGGCAGTGCTTCAATTCAGTTCACCTTTATTCACGTTATTGTCATTGTACAAGTACAGCGGATGTGTATGCGTGTGCACCTGTGGTAAAAGAGACACCCTGAACTGCAAAAAATGTACATATAAATGTATTTCTGACTGATCATGTGACATTTTTGTATAAAATAGAAAATACATTTGCCAAAAGTAAAATGATCTTAACCCAGATAATTTGGCTTGAAGAAAGAAATAATGTATTGAAACAAATGAAAAATGGTTTGAAACAAGTAAAATAATCTAGTTCTCTCAAATAAGTCATTTTAACTAATCTTAACTTGTTAAAACTGCTGTAATTAATATCAATATCCTTAAATCAAGACAAAGTCAACCCATCACGCACACTCCTTTCATTCAAATTTAAATTTTTGCAGATTCAACAATTGTTCAGCCTTACCAAGACATATTGCTTCAAACCAAATGCTGGTCATCTGGTTTTCATCAGCTTTTACTTTCAGTTTCAGATAAAAAAACATGTGTCTCTGGTGACCTTAATACATGACATGCCTGAACACACAGGAGCAGCTCCTGGTGCCTTTAGGAACACTTTTGGACAGAGGTCACTATGTCCTCCTTTATGTGAGGACATGCCACTCTGATGCCCATTTAAAAAAGGCTGAAGGCTGCACTTTTAATAAATGAGTGTCAAATATTTGAGAGTGAGAGAGTTGTGTCTGTTGTAGTGAATGTTGTTGTTTCTCTGTCCTTTGCAGCAAAACAGAACCCTGATGCAAACATGTTTTAACTGAGTCAGGCCTGATTTTTTTATTTTAAACGTTTCTGTACAACTAAATATGCTTAAAGAATGAAATGAATATGTCTAGTAAGACTGACAGTAGCTATAGATTCAACACTACAGTGCAGAATGTAGCCCCTGTGCTGTAATGTTTGCTGCTGTTTTGATTCGCTTTCCGGTTGTGTTCACGTTGTTGTTACAGGACTAAACCAGGAGTACGACAGCAGGGTCATCCACCGACAGACGCTGCACCACAACGACACAGCTGACTTAACCAATCATGCAGCGTAACATGTAAAGCTTGACAAGATGTATGTCCAGTGCTGCTTGTAGCGGTGAAAAATGGCGTGACGGACCGATTTTCTCATCCCCACGAATTATTTTTCTCCGACCAACCAACAGAGTGAAACAAGAAAATGGTTATTAAACGTAAAAGCGCAACTACACCACTGATGTAACCAATTATGCAGTGTTTCGTGCAAAAACATACGTGTAACGATGCACAGAGGTGACTAAAAGTGCATGACAAATCCATTTTCTCAACTCCCAGATCCATGTTCCTCGTCTTATGGAAAGCCTTGGGTTTCTTGGCAATGAATACACCAACACAAAGCAAGGACTAAACCAGAACTAAACAGCATAAGTCAGAGAAAGATTGTACAAAAAATACAAAAAGAAAATAAGAATACGAGTGCTAAACTTACAATTATCCAGGATGCTTCTAACCATGGCATAAACTTAAAATCTAAACCAACCACAACAAGACAAAACTAGAACAATCAAAGGATTACATCAAGACAATTACTTCTTTCTAGAGCTATTCTAGGGCCATTTATATAACCAGCTGTGCAATATAGCATGAACAAAGGTGAAATAACGCCTCCATAGCAAACCATTTTCGGGATTTGGACCAATCACAGGGAGCCAAAGCGTCCAAACAAACCAAAACAAACATGGCGGAACCTACAGACGAACTTTGTCTCTTTTTAGCAGAAATACAAACCATTTTGTTTCGGAAAAAGGTGCAGACGGAAGTGATTTGTGCATTTGTGGATGGGAAAGATGTCTGTGCACGGCTTGTTCTGCTGTTGTGATGCTTCAAGAGCCTTTCCAGATTGTTAAATTATGCTACACATCTGAAGGGAGTCAGGTCACAATTTCCCCCCTAAGTAACTAGAACTAAACCATAAACATAGCATATCGTGAACATGACCATGCTAATATGAAACTTACATTTGAAAAATGTTCAAAAGTGGTCAAAAAAGTCTCAGGCACTCTGTTTCTTACATGGGACGAGCCAAGGCGTGTCTTTGTCAGGGCGGTTTCAAATGTTTATATAAACATGGTCATGTCACTATTTGCTAAGCTTAAGAAGTCTCGCCCTTGATGAGCACCTGTTTTCACATCTTTTACCGAAGAATATCCTCTGGAGCACTCTCTTTTCTTGTTCTAAACCATAAACATGTTCGACTAATCTGAACACAGCCAGAACCATAAACTAAACCAGACTAGGACACAACAGAACTAGAGACAAGACTGTAGCCATACAGTATGTCAGGGAAAAACAGGAATATGCAAAAACTAAAACAGATATAAAGGTATATTCTATTCTAGAGGGAAATTTGTCCTCTTCATTTGAATGTTTTGACCACGAATGAAATAAAAAACGCAATAACAGTTTGACATACAAAAACACAAACATTCCAATATGCAAAGACAGCAAAAAGATCACAACAAACCGATTTTCTCGTCCTCCAGCACCATCTTCCTCTCCTCGTGGAAGGCCCTGAGCCAGCGGATCTTCTCCTCGGGTTTCTTGGCCAGGAAGATGTGGATCTCCTCACTGTCCTTGTTGCACAGTTTAAAGGCGTTCTTCACACTCACGTTGAAGTCGTCGTCGCGCCCGTCTATAGCGTCCCGCACCTCGTAACGGTCCATGTCGATGCGGCCCTTGTAATACAGAATGTCCCGGCGAATCAGATCCTGCGGGATGGAGAGAGTATGTGCGTGAAAAGCTGACCTATATACAGCCTTTACAGTGCCATACAAGCCTGCATCAGTCTGCACGCTTCAATAACAAAATTACAATCCAGAGACACAGAGCGATGCCAAGTTCAGGGCGTAAATCTGTCACTTTTAACGGCTCACAACAAGAACAAGAGGAGTGCTACTTGTTACAGCTGTATATAACTGAATTTAAGCGTGGAGTACAAGGCTATCATAATAAAATAACGTTTTGTTGTTGTTGTTGTAGTTGACGAGAAAGAAATGTTCCCGCTCCCTTTCAAACCACAAACATTCTTCAACACTGTTTATCACCATTACGTAAAGTGGCCCTGTTTCATCACATTGTAGATTGATAACTAGAAAAGATAAACTACAGCAATGCATAATGACACAATAAAACGTTAAAAGACACAGATTATTGATTCTTTTTAAGCTGTTGAGTACCATTGCTTTGGGACCTCATGATTTATAACTTAAAATAGTGTAATGTATCTACTGAAAATACACTTTGCTTTCTTCCAGTCAGGTGTTCCCTCATCAGAATTGGTGCTGGCTCTCCATCTACTGACAGCAAAGGGAATTACCTAAAGGGAACCAAAAAAAAAAAAAAAAAAAGCTAGCTTGCCCATGACATGCTAACACAAACACACAGTTTTAATGAACATGATATGATGGCAGATGATCTATCTGCACTCTTCTCTTTTAAAGCGCTTTATTTTAAAATGATTCTGTGTGTCTTTTTGTGTTTTGTGATTTTAATGCAACTTTTCCTGTTATGTAAAGCACTTTGAATTGCCTTGTGTATGAATTGTGCTCTGCAAACTTGCCTTGCCTTGCCAGAAATGGTCTGAACGGGTCTGGTGATGATTTAAGACTTTAAAGAGCACATATTATGCAAAAATGACCTCTTTGTGCTTTTAATCATGTTTTAACATAATCAAAAACATAAACATCATGAACATTTCTGCCGTCAAATCACAACAGCCACATTAGCCTGTTTCCCTTCCTCCGATATGTTTTTTTTTTCAAATATGTAATTCCCCCTGCTGCCAGTAGATGGAGCCCATCACTTGGTTCCTTGAGTGGGTAAGGCCAGAGACATTGTAAGGTGTTTTGTTGTTGTTGTTGTTGTTATAAAACATGAGATGCCAAATTAAAGGTATTCAAGAACAAATACAACAACAATACAAATAAATGCATACTATTTGTCCATTAAAACATTAAACATTAAACATTAAAACACACAGGATTCCTTTCGATTCGATTCGAGTCACAATCCTAGCAAATTTGAAATGTAGTGTTTTCTGAAGCTCAGAGGTAGACAAGCTCGTTATCGGGATTAATGAAACAAGCTTGAATGAAGCTAAATACAGCTCCAGTTATGTAAAATAAATGGGCAGTTTTGCATGATATGTGTCCTTTAAAGCAACCATTCAATTCAAACAAAAACAACTTTAACATTTTGTTGATTTTCTGTTTTGATATGTCCTTCAAAGATTATATTTTGTGTCCTATTCAGTAAGATTAGCTCCTGCTCTCTATCTGATATGATCAAAAGCCTGCAGTATATGAGCGAGTGTTTGCCCGCTCATGGCTGTATCTTTAACAAAATAAGATAAGGCAATGATAGATGGTTTTACTGCACAATAGTTTTCCCGAATATTAAAAGTGGACAATGTTAAAGACAATATCACAGTAAGTAACAGCTTATATCTCTGTGGGTGTCTTATTTACAACCATTATTGAGAAGCTGGCTGCTAATTCCTGCTGTATTGTTTTTCAATATGACTTCCGCCTACATCCTCCATCACATCACCACACATTACGTCATTCCTTTAGGCACTAAATCCTTATCCTCGTCATCTCCAGGTTTGCTTTGGGAGATATAAATAACCCCCGCTTCACGAGGAGGTCAGGGAAGGAGACATGCAGAAAGAATCGGCCTTTAATGAGCATGCAGAACCAATTCAGCATCTGTGTCCCAATCGGAGAGATAGACAGAGAGAGAGGAAAGAGAGGGAGAGATGGAGGACCACATGCAACGCTCAGCTAACTCGCCCCGAGGCTCACCGATATACACACGGAGCAAGCATCCTGCAGACGGAAGTTCAGTACAGAGACCAAAATCTATAATTTATCTGTGTCTTCAAGCTGTTTTTATTTAACAGACTAAAACGGCAGACATGCGTGCAGAGGGAGAAAACATGCAGGAGTACACGAGTAAAAATGTTGTACGTGTACAATGTCCATGCGAGAAGTGATACTATATTAAACTGTATTACTACCACTCTACTGACTAAAATGAATGACTGCTAATGCTACTGACTTGTGTTTACAAACGTATGTAAATTTAAAGGAGACATATTATGTAAAATTCACTTTTATGAGCCTTGAATAATTTTATAACGGCGTTTCCTCATCATTATCTTACACAAAGTTGTATTTAAATTGATTCCTGCATGTTTGAGTAATTCAGTATTGTCCTGCATTTGAGGCATAAATGCTCAGAAAATCCCTGTTTTCACCTATCTCCGCCCACTTCTCTGCACTTACTTCCATTTATTCCAAAAATTAAGACTCCGAGTGATACATTTAAGGTTAAAAAATGTCAAGTAGAAATTTTTCAACAATAAAAAGCAAGTAAATAATAAAACTCTGCTGCTTGTTACTGTGAAATGTCATTATGAAGAGGCGGTTCTGCAGTCTTGAACAGGAAATCAATGGATCTGTTGCCATTTTTGATCAATAATGCAGTTCTCAACACAAAATGAAAAATACATATATCTTAGTGTAATGCATAAAACACATCTTCTCTTTAAGAAAAATACAAATAGATAAAATACAGATTCATAGCATTTACAGGTTTAAAGAGTTAGTTAGTTAGTTGATTTTCAAAGTTAAGTGCAAGCAGAATGTGTAATATTTATCCAATCCAACTTTATTTGTATAGTTTCCAAAGTATGGCACATATGGGAATATAAAACCGATTAAGCTCTAAGAAGTCTGCAAAATAAAAATAAAACAAACATTTCAATCAATGAGAAAAATAAAAACAAATACTATATTAGTTTAGATCATAAGTACATGTCTATTGTTTATGTATTGTATTTACAGGCACTAGCATGGGACGATATTCAAATTTTGTGTTGCAATTATCATGGCTTCGATTAACAATTATGTCACGATAATTCTTCAAATTTCTGAACATTTCATGGTTATGAGTAGTTTGAATTTTAATATGCTGAACACGCTGCGTGTTTAAACAACTATTATAGTATTGTTCTTTGTCATAAGTGAAAATTACAACAATCTAGAAGAGAACATAGTGAAGAAGTAGCTTTTTTGTAGTATAATTGCGATAATCACAATTTAACAAATGTCCAAGACCGACTACTCACTATCTTATCGGCTATCCTCGCAAAAACAAATAAACAAAAGTATGTACGACTATAAACCAAATGAAAAAAATAAATTAAAATAGTACAATTTATAGTAGTGTTACTGTCAAACCACTACAAGATCCAATTTAGTACAAAAAAAGCTTTAAAATGTCCTTACAATATACACTCAGTTAACAGACAGACAAAAATAAAATGTGTGCAAATATGCATTGAAAGCAAATTCCTGGAGTGAAAGTATGGAGTCACCTTCCACATCTGCTGGAGACTTCTTGGAGCTATTTTGAGTCTCCCACAGAGCGACAGGAGACAGAGAGCGCCCGATACACTTAGCCCTGCTCTTCACTCTGTTTTGAAAATTATGGATTTTTTTTTCGGATGACGCAACATGTTTGTTAACCTCAGCGTGTGCCTGTGAACGTGTCTGCGTCTCGGTGTTTGCTGAAGCGTGAAGCTCGTCCTGACAGGAGAACACAGCGTCACTGCATTAAAGCCCAAAGAACCACGGCTACATTTAGAGAAAGGTGCTGAGTATCGGAGTGAGGGGGGTCTGTCTCAGCCGGGGTTATGCAATGTTTTACACCCATCCACTCCAGCATTGTCTCCTCTTCAGACGCTGACGTAATCAAAGAAACTGTTTGTACATTTGGATGACTAAAGGGTTGTACTGACGCCAAATGTCAAATTACTGTTGACTATAGTTCTTTCTGTCCTTTTAAGTTTTTCATTAGGCTGAGCAGCGATAATTATATTTTAAGGTGGACAATATAACAGATAATACTGATAATATTGTCATTGATGTCATTGATGTTGAAGTCTCAAAAATTCAATTTTGGGCATAAAATTGATAGCAAAAAAGAATTAATATCAAAGTGCCTGAAAAACGTATGTTATACCAATGTTGTTATATTCAAAATAATTGCATTGCACAAAATATTTTAGTCAATAGCTGCAGGTAACGTCAGAGCATTCAGAATATAAGCACTATAAGTAATGAGAGCCAATGGTGGGTAAGCTTTCTCACATTTTAGTTGTGCATTGAGCTTTTACAGGAGAAAATGTCTCATGTAAAAGCTCAATGTACAACTAAAATGTGAAAAAGCTGCTAAGGGCTGATAACAAATATAAAGGCCTGCAACTAAAGCTAAATATTTAGTTTGGACCTGACATCTAAAAAAACAAAATCAAGTAAACAGTTGTAAAAAACAGATAAACAACAGGAACAAATTTACACTGATACAGACTTCGGGATCACACACAGTTGAACTCATTATCTTTCTCTCTTTAAATACGAATATGTAAATGTTAGAAAATATATACATTTTTTTAAATATAAAGAATGTCTCTGCACAGCCTCTATATATTGCCTACACATTTAGGTGTTTTCAACCACTTTCTGTTAATTCAATCTTGGGACAAGTGGTACACTAGTTTTGATGTTTGTAACACGGCACAGATAAGTTATAGTTTGAGACTGACACATAAAATAATGTTCCATTGGCTAAAGAAAAAGCCTAATGTATATGGTTTAGGTTGAAGAAAAGGTGAGAAATATATCCACTATTGTGTCTAAAACAGGAATTGCAACAGTCTTTTGGCTTGTCATTTTTAATTGATTGATATGCAGCTAAATTGATGCTGTACCTCGTTGAGTTAAAATAATCCATCGACGGCTCGGTAATATATTGAAACCAACATTGGGTTAAAAGTTGGATAATTTTAACCCAGCATTTTAAGGGTGCAGTTTCTTTCATGTGGCATACCATTGGGTTTGTTTCTGCACAGATATAATGTAAAAGCAGCTCATACGGTCAAAATCTGCCCAACGTGAGCTCTCTGCAACTTATAATATAAGCATTTTTATCAAATTTTAACCACTGACAGTTGAAACGTGCTTAGAAACTTATCACGGTGAAGAATTGCAATGTAGGAATGCGTAAGAAAACTGAGAATGAGTTTAGATCTGCGCCAACAGTTTATAATTAGTTATTTATGTTTTTTTCACGTTTTAAGACTGTCAAAATTGAGTACAGCCTCTTTAATGTGCATATTTGGTTCCGTAGATATCATGGAACTAAAACTAACATCAACCATTTCATCATTTGTGAACTTGACTTCTGTTTTTTCCACATAAATACCGCTTGCCCACCAATTTTATTCTTTTGTCAGTGTAACAGAGCTCATGTGGTTTACCTTTTTGCAGAGGACGAGCTGGTGGTCGAAGAGGAAGAAGACTCTCTGCTGGCTGCGTCCATACGGCTGATAGATCCACGACAGTTCCCCGGTGTAGATCAGCTCCGAGCTCCGGTCCAAAATATCATCCCCCTGGACAGAGCATTACCTCATGATTAACACAGTCCACAAACAGCCTTATGTCACTTAATGAAGCTGTAAAATGTAATGTATAGCAGTGAGTCATCTAATCGCCGCCGTATGTTCACTCTAAAGCGCCCATTACTTTGTTTAGAGACAACATTTCAGGATGATTTGGAACAAGACATAAGTTGTACTGATTAGGGGACATTAAGATAATTACTGTATTATCGGCATTATAAACTTGCAACATCTGGTTAGGGATGTCATGATATAAAATGTTAGTGTTACAATCATAGTGAGAAAAAACACCACATTGTAATGATTCACAATTCACAATTACTAAGACTAAATGCCTAACACATTATTAATCATTGAGTTTGTCACCTGTTTTATGAAATCAAACATTCTGAATGACAAAATAAAGCAAATGTGAGTTCTTCTCTCACTTAGATGTATTTTTGGGCTACAGATTGACTTAAAAATACTACATTTTGGCTCTAAAATTGTCATGATTATTATATTTTTTAGTTCTTATGATTATATTATAACCTGAATCATCACGATTATCAATTAACTGATTTACCTTGAAATCCCTACATCATTCTAGTGCAACAAAATTTGAAAATCTTGCTTCATAAAGTCAGATTTGCTTTTTTGCTTTAGATGCTGTTGTTAGTGAGGGAATTGACACAGTAGAATTAAAAAATAGCGAAGAGTATTTGTAGTATTTAGGTAATATAATGTCCTCTGAAGAACCCACTATGCCTGCGTCTTGATTGGGGTCCAACTTTGTATAAAATATGCTAATTGTGTAGTTTAAATCTCTGCAAACAGGTTCTGAAATGCATCCAATTCTTGAATTCCATCCATTAAATTAAAGAGTTTTGTTTGTTTTTTTAAAGACAAAGTAGGTTGTTTTTACCTCGACATGTTTTAAAATTCTTGACAAATTCTTGTATTAGTTTAGCTGCTATTATCCCAGCAGTCTCTCAAATGTTAAAGGTTGTATTTAAAAGTGAATCGTGAACTTAATCTGGAATTAAATACAACAAGATCCGCCGCCACAGTAGAAATTGTCCAGCCCTCGTCATCAATTTGCCAACACAAGCATATGTTTAGCCACAATGACAGAACAGGATGCCGCAGCAACACAGCGGCGACACACAGGCAGTTTGCTCATCAGGGATCAAACCCATAACCTCTTTGTTACGTGGCAGGAGACCTAACAACTCTGCCGTCATTATTACACTTCAGCCTTGGCTCGGTTCATCACATGTTGCCTTTGTATCCGTTGCCCCAGCGCACTGCCAGTGTTGTAAATAAACAAACCCGAGCTTCTCAAGAGCCAAAAGTTGGTCTCAGCAGCTGCAGCTAACTTAGCCGCCATCTGTGCTATGAATAATAATGCATTACTTTCACTCTTTCAAACGCAAATAGTCATGAAATATTGAATGCATACACTGATGTTTTAAATACAGTGTTTTGCAAAGTAAGCTTGGGATAAAAATGTGTTAAAATAAAGGTGCAATAAGGTGGGGATTTTAATACTGTGCCTGATAGTGTTTGTGATGCGCGATAGTCGAGTGGTCTGAGCAGCAGCACTTATGCCAGGCTTTGTGAGATTGATTCCCAGCTCTGACAATTTGCTAAATGTCCTCCCCACTCTTCTCCCCGAATGCATGCATATTGCCCTGGCTAAAAAAAAAGCCTAAGGGCAAAAATAAAAGTATATCTCTTTGACTTTTATTGCATTAATTCTGTTTTTATTGCTCAAAAATACTTTTAAAAACTTGCATTGTTTCACCAAATTTGGTGTTTGTTTTTCTACGTTGAAGAAGGAAAATATTGATGCAGTAGAGCAGGCCTATTCAACTTTATTTTACAGAGGGACACATTTTTTTCCTTTGTCCTTTAATCATCTCCAGAACTAAACCAGGTCTGAACCAGCTAAAAACTAAGTCTAAACCAGGTCCAAACCAAGTCATACCAGGTCTAAACCAGGACTATAGCAAGAGCAAGAGACAAAATATCTTCTATACTTTTGGAAGATGGGTTGAGGGCCGGATCATATCCCTTGAAGGACCTGATTTGGCCCCCAGACCTTAAGTTGAAGATCCCTGCAGTACAGTGTAATATTCCAGGACCCCACCCACTTTTGCTTAATTTTTTGCAACGGATCGGCTTCGACAGATTAGAATTATTTACAGAAAGCATAAAAACTACAAAAGCTTGTACCGACTACTCATTTTTTTGAAGAACCTGGAAAGACATGACAATTGTATATGTCTGTTTTATGCAATGTCTTGTCTAAGAATTGTATTGATGATGCCTGTTGGCCAGGACTCTCTAAAAGAGATGTCCGAATCACAACGGGACTTCCCTTGTTAAATAAAGGTTAAAAAAACGAAAACAAAAAAAAAAATCTGGTTGAGTGGGAATTCCGCAGAACCAGGGACATGTTTCACTGCAAATGTATGACATAAAGTAGACTGATTTGTGTAAAAAGTCAACAATGCACCGTTTGTCTGGGCGGCTTGAAAACAGTTTTGTGTCTGTGTAGAACTTATTTTCTGTTGAGTAAACCTTTATTGGATTACGCAGTGACACGTACCTCCCAGTCCAGGACGGAGGCTTGCCACTGGGCGATTTTGTCGATGTTTTCCAGCCTCCTCTTCCTCTCGTTGATTTGCTGAGTGACGTTACGCATTACAGCTAGAGCCGCCGCCACGTATCGATAGTCACTGCGGATCAGAAGAAAACAACAAAAAGTAATCGTTACTGGCATGTTTTTATTTTAACTTGAATAATATGTATTTTTAAATGTATTTCCTCTTCTCCTCATAATTCTGCAAGCAACAAAAGTGATGGTTTCTTCTTTGAAGTGCCAAGAATAAGTAAGTGGTGCGATTAGTGTGATGAGAAATATCATGTTTATCAATAATTTACAATTATCACATCATGACAAAACAGTGAAACATTTAATTCAGTTTTATTCACATTGTAGTGTACGGAAGATGGAAATTCCTCTAGTTTGTGACAAACTTTATGAAACCAATATTTCTCAATGATACAATAAAGTTAATGTGACACCTGTAACAGTTTTATATATATATAAAAAAAGCACTTTACTAAGGCTGTTAGTCAACTAAAGATATTCTTTGTCGACTAAAGACATGTTCTGTAGATGGATTCGGTGAAAAAAGGGGTGTGGCAAAATCAAACATATATAGGTACCACTTTAGTTAGATTACCAGTTAAGTCGTTACTAAGACTAAGAATCATTCTCAATAAACTAATCTTTGTTAATGCTTTATTAAGGCAGAAATAAGTATAGTTATTATAAAGTATTATGTTCCTGACCCAGTCTGCTCTCACAACACGACACCTACAGGAGAGTTCACGCAAAAACAACTTTTTATACAGAAAAGTATAAGGAAACTATATTTATATGAAAAAAGATGACCGAACTCCCCAAATATAACTTATTCCACATGTTCTTCTATTTTGTTGCTGTCCCATAAAAATCCTTAGAATCTAAATAAAACAATTTGCTGACTAATACAAATGTCGGTCGACAAAAACACAATTGACAGATTCATCGACTAAATGACTAAAGGGCAACAGCTCTGCACACTTAATTTACTTAATTTTGCTTCAAACATTGCCACAATTATTACTAGTTTTTACATCTTTTGATTATAATGCAACCTAAATAACCATAATTATCAACTTATTATTAACTAATTTCATGTTTTTTTGTAGTATGCTACCCATATCATTTTCATTCTTAGTTGAGTACTTATTCACATCACTACTTTTGACATCTACTATATATTTTAATGATACTTGGTGGCAATTTTTACAATGAATTGGCTTCTCTGCTCACATACAGCAATTACTGGCTGGAGAATTAAACTCCCAGCTTTAAGGGACAGGCCTGGTCTTTAATATAGGCACGTAAATGCTTTGGAAGTGAAGACAGATAGCCCATTAAAACACAGGGGCTGTAAACTTGTGCGAGGGCTGTAAATTCACTTCAACACCCAACAACAAAGTGCAGTTTAATTGGCAGCAGCCTCTTGTCTTATACCCTCAGTTAACTCGCTGACTGGCTGCGCGCTCACGGGGCAAGACAGGTCCCACCGGCTCCTGCGACAACATCTTGTACTGCAGTAAAGTTATGGTACTTGGAGTGGCAGGATTTACTCGGTGCCAGTCAAAATAAATGTCCAAACACAGTCTTAAATCAAAACGTGTTGAAGCCAAATAAATAGTCCTGCCTGTGCCCAGCTGGTGCACTTATTTAATCCTAGTTCAGGCCTTTTTTCCAAGTGTTGTGGATGAAAAAGGAATACATTAAGTGTTCCCATACCAGCTCTCTGATTGACAATGACTTTTGGATAAAAGTCGAAACGTCTCGATCTTTAAACGGCGTCCGGATGACAACCTCTGAACCCCTTTCTACAATACATTAAGTGGTTTTAATGTAGGGTTGTAGTCGACTAAATAAATTCTTGGTCGACTAAAGACCTGCCCTGTCAACTAGTCGACTACAAGGGGGTGTGAATATATCAAAACTATACAGTATCACCATGTATTTGTCCCAAACTGCACTCAAAAGACCACAGCTGCACAGGAGTTCATGCTAAAACAACTATTTATACAGAAAAGTGATAGGAAACAGAGTATTTATATGTTTAACTCCAAAATCTTCAGCTAACTCACTCCATATCTTCTCGTTTCTGCCACATACAGTCATGGCTGAAAGTGTTGGCACCCCTGATTTCTTTCGTATAAAATGTAGTATTTCTCTCCAAAAAGACTTTCAGGTGTGATATTTATATTGCCCACACCTGTTACTTGCCCCTGGTGGGATTGAACGAGCGTCACATGCGTCACATGCCACATAGTTATTTATCCACAATTTTGAAAGAGTGCCAATAATTTTGTCCGTTTTGTGTGAAATTATGTGAAATTAGCTTATTTTGCTCAGTTGTTTGTGTAGTGTAGTCTTTAATGTGTAATGTTGTTGTGTTCTTGAGCAAGACTTCCTTGTTTGAACGTTTAGTGTGAGTGATTGGTGGTGGTTGACTTTGAGATGTCTTGAAAGGTGTTATACACCTTATATTTTCTGAGAGTTATTGTTTAAAAACATCACTACAGAGGATATTCGCTGCCAAAAAGGCTGTCAACAGATGTAGAATGTTTACCCAATTGGCTTGAAAAGTTAATACCAAAAGCATTCAGTTATTTATTTTTAGGTTTTAACGTCTATAACTTTTATAACTATGTAACTTTTCTAGACTTGGATCCGTCACCAGTTTGTCACTATGCAGACTTTCTTTCCCCATCAGCAATTAAAGTTAGCTGCTTTTTCACAAACAAAGATGGCACAATTGGGAGCACTTTCTGTTGGAGGGTGCGCCACTTGCTTGTCTTGACGATTAATATGTTATTTCTTTGTCTAGAAAGTCCCACAGTAAAGCATTAAAGTATCTATATTTCAAGCTCTCAAATGCGTTCTAAATGTTACGTTGTTCTAAATGACCTTGAAAAGCACGCATTCTTACTGTGAGCCTCTCCACAGATCTGACCTGTAACTTCTGGTCTAGTGGCGTCACATGCTTGTCTCCATGGAGATACAGTAGATACTAAAATTTCCAACTCGATTCCGATTCTCAGGAATACTCGATTCTCGATACCAATTTCGATACCACAATAATGATAAAAAATGTATACTTTAAGGTCAAGATTTTCAACATTTTAGTGACATTTTCAACATAACATAATAACTATTTTTTATTTAATACTGTGGTCTTGAACATGTTCTGATAAAGCTGAAGATTATTCTAAAACTGTTCAGAAAAGGTAACAATTTGTCCTGTTTATGTGATTTTTTTAGTATTAATACTTGCTCAAATGAAAATCTAGTTTAGATGCTAGTTTTAGTATCAATTAGTATCAGATTTTCTACACTTTTGACAACTCTAACGGAGACAAGCAAGAAAAGTTACATACAGGGCAGGTTGTGACAAAGACAACCTTATTACAACAGCTAATAAACACAACTGTAAGTTATGAATGCATATGAGTTGGCCCAAAGTCGTGTAATGTATTCACTAACATTTACTACAACAATATGATCACTGACAGCTTTTCCAAATTGATTTATTATAAATCGCAGACAAATGAGTGAATTTGACAGGTACAAAATGTGATGTTTCATACGGCTGGATCCGAGCATCTGCGCTGGTCAGTTTCTATCAAGCTCGGTCAAACGAACTGTGAACGTGCTTTTTTTTCGTACATATGGAGGTATTTCTGTGTCTTTCTTTTGTGTCGCAGGCCCGTATTGTTACTTCCGCAATCAAAGTGAGGATCAAATATCTAACATCTTAAAACGCTAATCCAATCCTCACTATGATCGATAATATGTCTGTATCTGGCAACTCCTCTGGGCTCCTAACAGTGAAGCGCTGCGATTTGGCAAAACCGGCGACCGCTCTGGCATCTGTCCCCGTCTCTGGCTCAGTGATCTGGAGCTGGACACCCTTTCCGTTCACTTACACCGCATTTCTGCAGCATCACGCCTGGGTTTGCACATCTGGACGCTCCGCTGAGTGTCTGTTAGCCGAGATAGCATCTGCAAATGTTTAGATTAGGACTGAGCCTGTCTCTGCGATGTGTGAGTGTGGAACAGTGAACTGGTGGAGCCACAAATGTTGTCTAATCTGCCAGCGGACAATATTATCCAGTCGGAGCGAAAAGGATCTGACGAGGGACTTTGGTTCTGTTTGTTTAGACATGAGTCCTGGTTTACACGAGTGCTGTCACGAGGATTTCAAACTTGATTTTTGAAAGGATAAGAAAGGAAAAAGCACCTTCTCAATGATAAATAAACAAAAATACAAAACAGAAACTCCATATTATATTTATTATTTCATACAACGTCATAATTTTCACAGATTAGTAATAGTTTCTTTAATTTTTAGTTTTATACTGTTTCTGTAAATGTTCAGTCATGTTGATACCTTCTTAAAGTAAAAAGAATATGCATACAATTAATAATTAACCAATCAAATAAAATCAAATAAAGTGATAAAGTAAGAGTATATACACAAAATTGACAGTTGGCAAGGCAACAGTGCAAATTTGACAGTGCAAATAGATAGCTGTGCAAATAGTTATTTATATTTAGATGTTTTGGTTTAACCCCATATATTTAAACCTGACACTGGAGCCACATTTGACCGACATTTAAAGGTGCTGTCCCTGATTTTTACTGCCCTAAAATGTGAAAAAACAGAACTAGTTCATTTTAAACAGTTCCTCCTTTTATAAATGCACTGAAATTAACCACCGCAATTAGTTCATAAATGCGTATAACAACTTTCAGAGGCCAGAGCAGAGATTTACCATCACGCCAATGCTAACAATGACTAGCATGCTAACAGCGCAGCAGCTTTCTTACACAAAAAGCTTTATAATTAGATACAGAAGGTACGTTTCCCCTATAATGACACAAAACTTGGGCAAAACTGTATTGCATAAATAAATACATAAATAACATAAATTGGGTACAGTCCCTTTAACAATATTTTAACTAAATTGTTGGTTAAGTCGTGGTTGTTACTTTCAATCTGGTTAAATGATATATAAATCTTAATTTGTTTAATCTCACACAAACTATTAGCTCTTAAAGCACAAAATAGAGGGAACAGATACCCAAATAAATACTTCTGCCTCTAGCCTTGTGCAGCATTTGTTGTGTTGCTTAATCCTGACGACTGAATGATTCACTTCGCAATCAGTCAATGGACGGCGTCATCCCAGGATTTGAGTATGGATTTCCACTTGTGTTGTCTAAATTTTAAAATACGAGCCAGAGTTTAGGATGTAATGTTTTGTGTTTGCTGAGAGCCAAGAGCATTTGTTTCAGTTCATGCTCGAGTAAACGGTGTCAAACAGCTGCACGGAGCACATCTGGAGCCCCATGATGCAACAGTAATGGACTAGTTTCTGGCATGAACTGATGAACTTACTTGTTTTAGTTTAAACAGAGAATTTTGCGAAAATCTGGGATAAAACTTCAGCCAATTTGTGAGCAATTTGACAAAAAGCAGACAATAAACATGTTTTTTTCTAATCATTACCACCTGATGACATCAAGCAGTGAGAGCCTGTTATAAGCTCTGAAACTGTAAACATAATTTGCAGAATATCTCTTGTTTGGATGAAATAAAAGACAACAGCATGTATATGTACGGATTTTGACATATTCCGCAATGATTAAAGGCTTGAATAGATTACGCAAATTACAGGAAAATTGTCGATTGTTGTGCCCGGATCCTAAACAAAGAGGCTGTGTTTAGATTCGTTCACACACTTCGTTGATTAAACACATTCTTGGCCGACTAAAGACATACCTTGCAGACCCATTAGTCGACAAAAACGGGCGTGACAAAAGCAACTGTATCTCAGATCTGACCGGCTGCACTCACAGGAGTTCATGCAAAGCAACTATTTAAACCGAAAAAGTATGAAAAACGCAAATTAAACTCGTGATTCAGTCCCAAATAATCAGCTAGTTCACTCTTTGTCTCTTTTCTGCTTTTGTCCATTCAAATATATAGAATCTAAACTAAAAAAATTGATCAAATTAGTGTAATACAAATGCTAGTCGACTAAGAAACTATGAAGCAATTAAACAATCAACTAAATAGCCTAAGACATACAGACTTGATCTCATTATGTACTTTGAAAACATGTTTAACTCTAAACACATGAAAGGCTCGATACTCAGTGCCATTTTTGATACCACAATGATGACAAAAAACATTTCTTTAGACATTAAAATGGCATTTCCCACTCAAAATAATGGATGGCTGTAAAACGTTCTTACAATGTTCTACACATGATTCTAAAACTGTTCAAAAAAGGTCCAATTGTGTCCTATTTATGTGATTTTCTTTTGAGTATTGATACATGCTCAAATCTAGTTTTGATACTAGCATTAGCATTGACTAGTATCTGCTAGTTCTGTAGTTGACAAAAGAAATTTCTCTCTGCACGAGTAGTAAAAGAGGGCGTGGCAAAAGCTCTAAAATCTTAAGCATCTCTATGATTTGACCGTGTATCTGTGCATTGTGAGTAAAAAGTGCACTGACAAGACCATAACACACCAGGAGCTCACACAATTCAAATATTTATGCAGAAAACTAGCAGTAAACAGTGTATTTATCGGTTTTATCTGCAGATTAAACTCATAATTCACTTGTTTATGATTAAATTCCTTCTCCTTTCTGCCTTTTGTGAATATAGAGCTTTTAAATTCCCTCAAAAATAATTAATCGACTAATAAAAATGTTGACACCATCGAACAATTACCTGAACAACAAAAGCTCTATCTGGATATTGTTGTTTAGACAAACTAGTCACTCGTTACAGACGTTTACACCACCGTTTTACAACAGAAAAGCTGTACAACGGGCTGAATAATGCATGCGCCGGCCGCTCGTCTCACCTGTGCTCCTGCGCCGTGTACTTGAGCAGCTCGGCTAACTGCAGCGGGTATTTGCAGATCTTTTGGACCGGAGTGAGCAGGAAGCCGTCAATGGCGATGTCGATCATCTGCTGCAGGAGACGACAGGCCTCGAAGAAGTGCTGGTAGCGGCCGTCACGCATCAGTTTGCTCAGCTCCATGCAGGCGTCCAGGTGGTTGTTACAGTACTCCGAGTAGATCCAGAAGCCGTCTTGCTGCAAAGGCACGGGACGCACAATAATGTTAGAACAGGGACGATGACAAACAGTGTCGACGGCAATCAGTCAGGCGAAACTAAAACTTGTACGTGCACTGCAAAGAATTAATTTCTAGCTGAGTTAAAATGTCCTGATTTTAGGATATTCAGAGGTTTTGACTTGTTAAGATCAGTGGAGACTTTTTATTTGATGAAACTAGATTATTTCACTTGTTTCAAACCTTTTCTGACTTGTTTCAATACATTATTTCTTACTTCAATCCAAATTATCTGACAGTGGGTTAAGATCATTTTACATACCCCACTGACAAATGTATTTTCTTATTTTAAGCCAAATTATCGTATGATCAGTCAGAAATACCTTGAAACCAGTGAAATATTCTGGATCACATCAGCAATTAAATCTCAGAGTCAAAACTACTCAAATCCAGATAAAAACGATAAATTCAACCCATTTTAAGCTTGGATAGAGTTACATTTTAGATAATTTGTATTGAAGTAAGAAATAATGTATTGAAACAAGTCAGAAACAGTTTGAAACAAGTAAAATAATCTAGTTCCATCAAATAAATAGTCTGCACTGATCGTAACGAGTCAAAATCTCTGAAATTCAGATTAATATCCTAAAATCAAGACTTTTTAACTCAGCTAGAAATTCATTTTTGCAGTGTGAGGAAGAGAAACTGATCCTATTCATGTGTTTAGCTTCTTGTTTTTACGACACCATTTTAGAAACTGATGCCTAGGTGAGTTAAAAGGACTTAAACTAAGAACATAGTTTTGATTTGAGTAGATTCAACATGCAAAATAAAATTATCTACCAATGGAACAAGATATTTTTTCTTTATGCAGGCAACGTGAGATTTTTTTTTTCAAATTTTAAGCGCAGTTTTACTTATTTTAACGGCGAAAAGTGTTGTTCCATTGGTAGATAATTTTACATATCAAGTCAAATCTACTGAAAATATCTGTAATTCAAGTGATGTGATCTTTCCTGGACATTACTTATTGCAGCAAGTATTTTGTTTTGATTTATTTGCTTAAGCAACGGGGCACATTTTTTCATGTTTCCTTGCTTTCAATTTTCTTTACATGTGCATGAATAGGACCAATTTTATCTTTGAATATTTAAGCTCAGGAACAAAGCAGAAAACAAATATCTTTCTTGTTTCAGTTCACGTTCACAAGAATGTAGAAAATATATACTTTTTCCATTATTTATTGCTATTTTCTGCAATTAATCTTATATATATAATCATGATTTGATATGAATCACGGTTTGTAAAGCGCTTTGGGTGCCTGTTAGGTGGAAAAGCGCTCTCTAAATAAAAATCATCATAATCATGATTTCAATTATGACTATATTTAATTTCAAAAATAGTGTAGTCCACAATACAATTACTTGTCTTCTGTTCAGAGTTATAAGTGCACTCCTTTAGCCACTAAAAACCTAAAACAAAGGCACTTTTCTAAAACACTGACAACAAAATATATTCAGTCTATACTTTCTCTACAGAATCATTTTGAATATATAGAAGTAATTGTTCGAAATATTTGAGATTTCAATTATGAGCCATGATTGTGACTATAGTGTTTGGCATAATCGGGCAGCACTAATAAGTGTTTTGCTGAAAATACCTTAAAAGTATACATTCTTACAATGAGCAGGCCTGCCTCTCCACAGATCAGACCTATAACTTTGCCTGGAAGTGCCTGTGTAGAGTTTGCATTTGCAGTCAAACTTAACCTTTACCCGCTAATCTTCAGGGATAGACACATATAATTAGGGCTGCAACTAAAAATGGTTTCGTTTATTGATTAGTCTAGCGATTATTCTTTTGATTAATCGATTTGGAATGCAAAAGTCAAATGATGAAAATATTTTTACTACATTTGACCCAGATGAAGCTAAAAACAAAATTACACATTTTACATGACATTTTCTTACGATTGCATTTCAATTTAAGTCATGTATGTTTTAGAACCTATGTGTGGACCAGTTAACGTAATATTTGATTGCTAAATTAGATCAATTATCGATTAGGTGCGATTAATCAATGAATTTGTTGCAGCCCTGGATATAATGCCATACTGCGGAACACTCCAGGCAAAGCAATAACATCTCCATAGAGACAAGCAGACCCTCCGTCAAGAAGCAACTGAGAGAGAACAGGTTGTGCATAACTTTGGCAACAGATTTGGTATAATCTACTGGACTTTTATTGTACTAAATACAACAGAAACGCATCCAACTGTCAAAATATTTTTTCTTAAGCATCTCAAACTGACTCACAACCCAAACCCCATAAAGGACAAAATCAGCACGAACATCTCGAAACAGAATGAAAGGACCGGGCCTCACGTGTTCTAAAAAGCAGGGTCCTATTTCGGAGAGATGTGGCTCTTCTGTGTTGTACTGTTTCTCCAGATCCCGCACGAAGCCCATCTGGAAGCGGTAGATGTCCTCGATGTTCCCAAAGATGACTTTCAGCTGGTCATCGTTGAACATGTCCACGCGCTTCCTGCACTGGCGCAAATAGCCCTGCCACACAAATCAAACAAACTGTTATGATCGCAAATATGACAACAGTGGAAGAGGAGAGATTAGCTATTTCAGCAAATGTTAGTAGTTTGGAGGATATATATTCGGCGTATTCACAGTTGCAAAAACACCACATTCAATTATGAACTAAACAAGGACTAAACCAGGAACTAAATATGGACAAGGTCACGGCTGAACCGGGACTAGAACAGGACCAAGTCAAACTTTAAGTCTAAATGACAGGTTCTTATGTTTTTATTATGACTTAGTTTGATGGGAGGGCAACTGTGGCAAATATTTATCATAGTTTTATATCCGTGAAGTTTCAGTTTGAGAAGAAATGTTGAATAATGAAAGTTAAAATGACAGGAAGTAGTGCTAAGATGTAAAATCCCTCTGTGATGTCATCAAAAGGCGACACTCCACTGAAAATACAGAACATTTACAGCGACTGACACATTTTTCTGACAGTTTAAACATTCATTCAACAAAATAAAGGTGTTATCAGATATTATTTATTGCCAATTCCTAACTATTGTGTAATTTATATGGGTTTTGGACCTTGTTTACAGTATGGTTGCTTGGTAACAGTTACCTCGTCACATCTGCTGCTCATGTTCAACCAGGAAGTGACATTAAAACTTTACAAAAACTGTCAAACTGAGGACAAATCTGCAAAATGTTTAGTAAAATCTTAAATATAATCATGTACATTACGTTTTAGTGAAATGTGTCGTCTAACATGTTATATGCACTTTAAACTTGGCTCAAACTGGACCTAACTATTGTGGCAAACATTAGGATTTGAATATCAGGTATAACTATTAAACTATAGGTTCACAGTCAGACGTACCTAAATAGAGAATGAACCTATTTTGATGGTTTTTAGGTCGAGCCGAGGCAACCCACCACACACAAGAGGAACTGCACAAAAATGTCACCACTTCGCTCGGTTATCGACCCCCAGACCTTCTTACTGTGAGGCGGGAATGATAATCTCAGTCGTTGCTTCATCAAAATGTCTGATAACTTGGCCCAGTTTGTTAGGACTACAGCTGGACTGGACTGGATCACGTCCAAAATGGCAGCGCCTGTATTTGTAGAGGTCAGTTTCTTTCAAATATGATCCAACAAAGGAACAGTGGAGAACCAACAGGTAATCCATTTCAGTTTCTATTGTTTTAAGTTTTCAATAATTCGGAAACCTATATCATTCTGATAAAATGAGTGATGACAGTTTTTTCAAATTATTACTTGTTTGATGGGACAGCACCTGTGATAAAAGATTCATCAAGGTTTTACATTAGTCAAGTGGCAATTTGTGAAGAAAAGTTGAAAAAACACATTGAATATTTCAGGAAGTTGAGCTGAGTTCTAAAAAGGAATCCCTCCATATTTGTTATTAATACACAAAACGTTTTATCTGCAAAAATATGACTTTCTGACAGTTATAACATACAAGAAAACAAACAAGTCAACAAAATAAACATGTTTTACTATATTATTATTTGTCAAATCCTAACTACTGTGTAAATTAGACAAGTTTTGATCCTTGTTGACAATATGGTTGCTCTGTATGTCATGTCAAACCACAAACTAACCTTAGAATGTTACAAATGTACTGTATTTATGATATGCACTTTAAAATATCTTTCAAATGTTATTTTTATTTCCCCCAAACTGCCTCTAGACTGATTTAAAACTATGATAAATATTTACAACAGGAACAATCCCACCAAACAAAGAGATGATTATAATTACATGAAAACCTGTCATAATTATGTCCACATACGTAGCTAAGAACCTGTGATGCAGACTGACAAATACACTGCTGGGTTATAGGTCTGCAAAAAAGAGCAAGCGAGGTCAAAAGTAATTAATTTTCACCCTAATTTCGCCGGCTCCTTGAAATAAACATGTTAGGACACTCGACCAATATAATTTAAGTGGTAAAAATTAACAGTGACTTCTGGACCCATTGTAAAGTCAAAAACAATTTGCTGTAGGTCAGACTCTTGGCCTTAATTTGTCTGTCCAATTCGTGCGGCTAATTAAATGCCTCCTGGCTTTGGAACTCGGGGAAAAGACTTGTTGTAAAAGGGAGGGTTTTTCTCTTTTTTTCCCTTTCGCACTACACTTCCCACAATTCTCTCTGTTTTCATTGAATTCCAATTATATGCACTTAAATAATCCAGTCTTTGGTGTTTCAGATGATGGAGCTGAGTTACTCTTTGGCACTTGTTTTAAGTCTATTTATATAATTTTATAAAAGTCAAACTTATTGTTAAGAAGACATATTATGCTAAATTGACTGAGGAGCTTTTAATTGTGTTCTAATTCCCTTCTCGTTTACTCACTCAAAGTTGAATTTAGAGTGATTCATGCATGGTTTGAGTCATCTTTATTCTCCTGCATCCAAATTTCCATTTTCACCTGCCCCTCAAACACGCCCACTGCTCGGTTTTATTTTATTTCTTTACTTTACTTCTTCTTTACCTAATATAGTGCTTTGTTGCGGTGACATTTACCGTGACGTATCGTGTAATGCAGCAGTTTTTAACAGAAAAACAGTCTTTTGTCGAGTTGTTTTAGATCAGTATTATGATTTAAAATGTCAAAATATAACATTATGATCCACATGTGTTATTTATTATAAATGTATTGCAGATAAAACCTAATATGTCTTGTTTAAAGCTATTTTTAATCTCCAAAATAACATAAAATTAAACCCAAACTCAAAAATCTGATCAAATAATGACTGAACAAGTTTATTTTCAGCAACAAACTCAAAATCTGCTTATAAATCCTTCTAATATTGGTATTGATAGGAGCAAGAGCTGGTTGTATGTTTACATGAGTATCATAAATGGTCAAACAAATCATTGGTAAAGGTGTGAAGTACAAAAGTATCTGTACTTTACTTACGTGCATTTTACAGTAGATACTTTTATTTTAACATTTCACGAGGGAAAAAAAAAAACGCTTTAACTTTTATTTCACATTTTAGCAAGTATGTGTACTTTCTACAATTTTTCTGCTTGGTTATTTTAAAGGTTTTGAGTTCAAGTTTTGGCTTTGAGCAAAGAAAACTATACGTATTAAGTCTAGAAACACTGTGAAATTGATCAAATCAGGACAATTCTTCATCAAGAAATCACTTTACACAAAACTGCGTAAAATACATTAAATTTTTACTATAAGTACAATTAAGTACAAGTACAATTTTAAACATGAACTTCAATACTTCGATAGACGTTTATATGTGATACTTATTTTTTGCTCCTGTATCTGTACTTTTACTTTACATTATTATTATACATTGAGTACTTCTTCCAGCGCTGCAATAAAGTAAATTATATCCAAGAGAGGGGAAAGAACTTAACTATAATTTAAATCCAGTTTGTGAACCTTGCCATATTGATAAAGAAATCGGCAAATGTTGGTTATCGACAACAACAGCAAGACAAATATCGGACTGTTATTATCTACTGTTGTTTTATCTTGTGCATGTGTCAAACCAGTTCTGTGTTTTTAAGAATTTCTTGGGAACAATAAATTGGTATCGGCTAAAAAGGAAGAAAAACAAATCAATCTAGGACCATACCTTTTCACAACATCGGAGAACTTCTAGCAAAAGTTACAGCAAATGAACATGTAATCGCCTTTTGATCGAAAATAGCTGGTAGAACAGATTTAGCGGCGATGTGGAGTTTGCCTAGAACACAGTATTTACACAGATGTGATGAGGGAAAAGCAGCATTTTCCATTTGGTCTGTTTGTGTGCATAGCTGCTCGCTGCATGCCAGGATTTCTTGCAGGCGTGACATGTCGAAGAGAGGTGGTAAATATGAGCTTTGGCACACATATTTAAAAAGATGGGTTGCTTTGATAAGATCTTGTTTATGGAGGATTAAGTCGAGATTATGAGATTTTCCCCTAAAAATCTTGGATTGCTGTTTTGTGAAGGAATTCAGTCAAGCTAATATTGAATGTCTAGACGTGGACAGGGTTTGTACTTCTTATGAGGTATAAAAGTTAAGGATGAATAGGAATGAATAGGAAAACATCTTAAATTTAAAGATATCAATCCATTTTCTCCTGTTTTTTGATGTTTTCATTTAGAAATAAGGCATTTCATGGGTTAAAAATGTCAAAAATGTCACATGTTTAGGACATATAAATCTGAAAAATGGACAGAACCAGGTTTAAAGGTTCTTGGATCATTTTATACACATGTTAGTTGCAAAAAACTTTACAGAGGAGATTTTGGATTTCTCATTTAGTTTTTGAGTAAACTAAAGATCTGACTGAACATTGGCCTAAAAGTGCAAATTTTGTCAATTTTTTTAAACTTAAAACCTTAATGAATCAGGTTCAGAATGAAATATCAACAAATCCTTGTGTGTGTTCCATCAAAAGTCCAAAATTGTAAAGTTTGGTGTCTGTAGGAGCGGCTTTAAGGCTGATCTTTATGTCTCAAAAAATGCATTTTAAGAAAACAGCTTTGAAGTTACAATGTCCCAGAGAAATTTATGGATGAAAGTGGATTAAATAAAATAATAAAACATCTTTTGGAGCAGATTGGACAAGTTTGTTATTTCCACATGAAAGATTACGCTGAGAGCTGACAAAAAAAAAAGGTTTTGCCAGTAGCGTCTCGCCTTAATAAAGCTCTAAATATAACAACAAAAAAATATACTACTCTCAAACGTTTCTAAAAATAAGTAAATGCATCATACCAAAACAACTGATTGATGTGCTCAAAATCCCAAATAATACGAAACAAACAGACAATTAGAGAATGTGTAATGACTTTGTCCCACACACGATGCTGAGGCGGCTGAATGTAAATTTGATTGAGACGGCGGACGTCACGTTATGGCCCTGTATAAATAACCCAGATCATTTGGTTCATGTTATTAAGTGTGACTTGTGGCTCATCTGTGCAGCATGATTCACTCTGTAATGACAAATCCAATCATCGGCACCACCCTCTACTTTGGCTGCCTTCACTTAAGTCCTTCTGCTGAGATAATCCAGCACAGTGACATATTTTGTCTTTCAAGGAGACACACTATGCTTTTTCTGGCACTTAGTATTGAACTATATTATAAGTAGATCATTATTTTACAGTTTTATTCCTTGTAAACTGCAACATTGATGTAAAACGGCTAAATAATAGAAACAAATCATTCACTTCCTGTTCGAAACTGCAGGATTGATAAGCCCCGCCCCTCTTACTGCAATTCCACAAAAACAAGCAGCAGATTGTCATTTACATATTTTTTTATTTTTTGAAAAGTGGCTATGTTAGGTCCACTATTTTCTTTTTTTGTATTTCTTTGTTTAATGTAAAGTTATTTCAGCAAAGTATTAGTTGTTTCAGGTAAAACACAATGACTCAAATATTTTGTATCATTCAATCCACTTTGTACTGGCACAATTCATGTTATTTTGTTTTCTTTTTTTTTCATTTATGTTTTCTTTTTATCTCCTTCAGTATCATTCCAAGAAAATAATGTGAAATAATAAAACACAATGTAAAATGTTACAACTCAACACGTATCCCTCAGACTCTTAATTTTTCAAATACTCACAACTAAGTACAGAATGTGGGCGGGGATAGGGGGTAGGTGACAATAGGAATTTTCTGAGCACTCCAGCCACATTTGCAGGACATACAGGATTAACTCAAACGTGCAGGAATCAATCAAAATACAACTTTGAGTAAACTAATGATGAGGAAACAAGATTAAAAGCTCATTAACATTGATTTTGCAGAATATGATCCCTTTAACGAAACAACTCCGTACCCAACAAGCCGTTGACTTCAGGATGAAAACTACATCATGTTAGATCACCGTAAATATCATCACAACAACGTACTGCACTGCTGGACCGGCTGACAGCAGAACTGTTTTATACAGTATCTGTGTTAATTAGCGCATTTTTAGGTTTGTTTTATTTTCTTCTTGCAAATGAGCAAATGAGCCAGGCCAAAAACATGTCAAGCTTGTACTGCGTCTCCCTCCAGCACTAAATAAAAAGGACATAAAGATGCACTGTGTACTTTTTTGTTTGAATCCATGTGAATGTATTTGTTTTTTCCTGCAGTGTTCCAGCTTTTATAGTATGGTTTTAAACATATTTATCTCTATGCTGACAAGGTGATGATGCTGCCAGGACAAGTATCTGTGGAGAAGCATGACTGAGTGAAAGTATGTTTTTTTTTTAGCTAAAAAAACCTCCTGTAATTGAATACTTTATAGACACATTACTTTAATGCCATGGAGCTGAACATTCAAGGCAAAGAAACATCTCAATCTCATGTCATAACAAATAAAAGACATGATCAGTGACAAAGCACTGAAAAGGAGCGGAAAGAAGAGCAATCCTATGTTATCTACCTCCTTTTTCAACAAAGTTTCTCTGACAGGTTGGACTGCTCTTTTAAAGAAAATCCAGTTAAGATAAATATAATTCAAATTCTGCTAAAATCTTTTTTTTTCAGGTTTTTAATTTTACTTCCTGGTTGTAAATGATGACATCACACTAGGAAATGACCAAGAAATCCTCCTGTACAGTGCACAAAAAACTCCTCTAATGTCACAGATGCTTTTATTTGAAAAAATAAATGTGAACACATTTATTGTGTTAATCAATGTTTAAAGGGTAAAAAAGTAGTTTATTTTGTGTAAATTATGCATAACCTTTGCCTCCCCACTGTCCTCATATGCACTTTAACACTGTTTAAACAATACACTATACATTTGCATTAAAAGGACACATTAAGTCATTGCAAAGAGATATCTGTCCTTTTTAACTGCAAAAACATGATTTTCTTTTTCATATTTACTTATTATGATTGTTTCTTTCTTAAATGCCATAATTGTTCTTGATTCTGTGATTTCTATGTCAATATTACTCCATAAATCAACTCCTTTTCGTTCCATCACCTTGTTTTTTTTGTTCCTTTTAGACTATACTTTGGAGACAAACAGGTGAGAAAAGTTGCACAGTGCACCTTTAATTAAAACTATTATTAGCCACTGCCAGATGCTTAAAACAACAATGTAAGTTTAAGGTCCAAAGTTAAAAGGGGTCCAGACTTTTCAGCCCGTCACATCCACTTAAATCACCATATTTACCCACGATCCTCCGCTGATTAATCCCCCTGTCTCCGCGTTTGTCCCGCACAGTATGTTTCTGTGTTTTTTACCTCGCAGATGTCCTTGAGGTGTTTGATGTAGTGTCTCTCTGTGCTCATGATCTCGTTGATGACGTTGGCCCTCATTTGGTCGCGGTTCTGCAGCGGCGAGCCCAGACACAGGCAGTCGTTGGTCGGGTCCAGGTGGCCATTTTGAACCTCGCTCGTCCCCTCCGACGGCTCCCCTCCCCCGTCCTCCTGGTTCACCCACAGCTGAGGACACATGCGCGCACAAAGAGAAGGAAAAAACACTCACACGGGAGGCAGGTGCAAACTTCAAATATGAGAGAGGGGGGAAAAAAACAACAACAAGGTGCTAACAAGAATGAAACAGGACTTTGCACTCACGCCGCACAGGTTGGATTGCATCAACGAAGGTTACTTAAAAATGGAACACTGCTATTTGAACACTTTTGACATTTGACACATGAGAGATAGTCTTTTTTTTTTGTTATAATGAGTTTAAATTGAGAGGCATTGCAGTAAACATGGGTGGAGTGATGTGATATTTATAAAAAAACAACCCTTTTTTGTTTGTTTGTCTGTTTTTAAGTAATATTAAGCACTTTAAAGAACTGAAGAAAGAAAAATGTGATCTAAATATGTGGCATCAAGTATTCATTTGTTACGTACATTCTTTTTTACAAGGAGGCAAGGAGACAAAAGGCAAGGATGCATGGAAGAAGGATGTGAGGAAACAAGGAAGCAAGGAGGGAGGAGAGAGGAGTGAGTGAAGGAAGAAGGAGAAAGAAGGAGATGAGGCAAATGAGGAGGGAGGAAGGAGTCAAAGAGTGAGGAAGCAAGGAAACGAGGAAAGAGAAGAGGAAAGAGAGGGCAAAGGAGGCAAGGAGGGAGATGGAAAGATGAGACGAGGAGATGAAATGAGAAGGGGCCAAAAAGGGAGGAGACAAGGAGATAATGGAGGAGTCAAGGACAGGGAGGAAGAACAATTGGGGGAGGAGCCAAGGATCATTTTTTCCCCTTTTATTCAAACCACATGAACCAGTGATTTGGAAGGTTAGCTAATACATGTTGGATCAATGTGTAATCATCAATAATAAAACATACTGAACTGGTCAATGTGAGTGACGTTGGTTGAAGACACTGTGATAGTTTTCATTCTTACAAAAACAGAATAATGAAAATATCCAGACAATATTTTGTATACCAATTTGTGTTTTGAAGAACTCTACTTGACTTCGTATGAGTGATGATACAAAGCCTCTGTCTGCTCAACAGTCTGCAGCATATCTAGGGAAATATGTGTTTTATTATATCCTCATATTGGTCTTTTAATTCTGTCTGAACATTTGTCTCAAAGGAAACAAAAGGTCTCTTCAGTTTTCAACCAAACTAAAAACTGTTCACGTTTTCGGTCCTATTTTTTAAATGTGTTTAGCCTTGATTTATCATTAGGCCAGAGTCACTCTGACTTTTAAATGAACTATAATATTATAAAAGTACACCAACAGCTCACAGTTGAATATCACTTCAAAGGAGTCATTTTAAAAAGCCTAAAATGCAGCACTGTCTGAAGACTGAAGCCACTGTTACATTTACATCAGTCAAATCTGATAACTGCAGATCTGATTATTGTGTTTTACACCAGAAACTTCCACATCAGAAATTACATAATGATTATCCCTGTTTGTTGTTGTTGTTGTTGCTTAATCTCAATAACAATAGTCACATGATAGTAAGCCAAGCCCACAGAGATGTGTTAAAACATGTCTTTGAACTTCCTAGTTGAGATTTATTTATCAGACAAATGTGAAATGTGCAACATTAAGAAGTGAAGAAATATCACCCTGTATCTTCAGTGGAAAGTTTACAACAGAACATTTTATTTTTATTTTAAATCGGCTCTTTTTGTTGCTTATTTTTTTACACTAACTAATTACTCAATATTCAGATCTTGATTATCTTGATTATTGTGAAAAGAAGAGTCACGATATTATATACATTTGTATCAAAAGTAGATCTTTTCATACCATTTTTAACTCTGAAAACTGTAGACATTAGATAAAGATCAGATTAATGGTGTACATGTAAAGCCACCAGAAGTTCAACTGCAAAAATCTAAATAAAAAAAAAAAGGTCAAAAGTATTTTTCTTTTTGTTTCCATCTTCTACACAATAATTTCACAGAAAAAGTTGAGTTTTTTTTTCTTTTTTTGGATAGATGTATGGAATAATATTTTACAATCCATCTGGCTTTTGAAAACATTGTTATACAGAGAGTAAACTGCAAGCCATCAAGAACTTTATTAAATTTTTGAAATGCGTTAATGTTTTTTGTAAAAAATATCATGTGCAAAACATAGAACATTGAGTATAATCACCTTTGACAGTGTCCGTCAGAGCTGGTTCATGATAAACGACTCTCAAACATTCACACAGTGGATTGCCAGTCTATTATTAATAGTTTGCATTATGTGGTTGTACTAAATCCTTTTGCATAACTGTACTGTGATCCTAGTTTAAAATACAGTTATTACAATGATTTACAACATGGTTTCGGTATCACATTAATATTTATTCACTTTCTAACAAAAATACAAGTGCAAAAGTATGTGCTTTCTAGAATTAACATTGCAGGTGCGACTTAACCCAATCTGTCATGACGGATCGCTGTAGTTTACATACCACCTCTTTGATTTAAGACTTAATTAATCCTCGTTGTCGGTGCAATCCAACCTCTCAGTCTTTATTTAGCCTTGGTCCCTGGGATGTGGAAGCAGACTCGTGGTCCAGCATGTGGCCAAGGTTAGACACACGCTGCCAACCACTCCACAGTCCACAAAGCCTCTTTCAGTCGCTGCCGAGGGGGATCTTGTGTCCAGCCCTGGCAGCCACTCACTCACGATTAAACATAAATAAACAAATCTCCGGCTCAGTTAATCATGCTCACCATCCTAAGATTTCCCCACTGCCTCAACCACACACACACGGCCTGCTTAATATGCTGCTACTGCGACGTCAAACATGCAGACTATTATTGCAGCTGCTACAAATAGTTTTTCGAGATTAGCCCGAGCTACGACTAGCAGAACAACTATATTACTACTGTTTAGGGCTGGTTCTAATGATCATTTAACTCATCAATTAATCAAGCAATTACTCTTGTGATTAATCCATTCGTTGTTTAGATTGGAGAAGATTTGTGCTAAATTTGACCCAGAAGAAGCTGAAGATCTGTCCTGATATTGCGTGGGAAATCCAGAATGATATCTCTCAGTAGTTTATACAGATTGATCACGGTCAGGCTGTGTAGTCGATTAAAGAAATTCTTGGTCGATTAAAGACCAGCTCTATCGAACGATTAGTCGACTAAAAGGGGGTGTGGCAAAAATATATAAAAACTGTAAAGTATTTCCATGTATCTAAACCAAACTGCATTCAAAAGAACACAACTGTAGAGGAGTTCATGTAAAAACAACAATTTCTGCAGAAAAGTAATAGGAGACTGTGTATTTATACATTTAGACTCCAAAATCTTCAGCTAACTCACTTCATATCTTCCCGTTTTGGCCATTTAAATCATTTTATAATAATTCAATATAAATAAAATGATTGGTCAACTAATAAAAATCTTGGTTGACTAAGATACCATCGACCGACTAAACGACTAAAGGATTACAGCCCTACCATTTTCATCTCTCCGCATTCAGATGGGTGTGATTGACAGGTGAATTAGCCAATCAGGGACACACGTGGTCTGTTCGTATCAAAACAAACATGGCTGCTTACGAGGAAAAAAGGAAGAAAAGGATCACAAGGGACTGAAAAACATCACGGATTTCTGCAGAATCGATGAGTGAAGCACATAGCTGTGTTAATCCGAGGTGAGATAAGTTTGATTTTGTTCGAAACGTCAGGTGACCATTGAGTACCTTTGTTTCTCATGCATCATGGAAATAAACCAATCTGATTTCTCGGTTCTGTTTGACTTTGACTCGAGTGTATATTCTGGATCCCAGGCAAATCCTGTACAATTACAACAAAACATGTTTTTTTCATCAAAAACACTAAATGTACACATTCCCCGTGTCATTTTGATGTAATTACAGCTCAGTTTGAGTCGCAGAACTTTATATTTCAGCACAAAGTATGTTTTACAGTCCATATAAGGTATATTTGATTATTAAATTAGACAATTATGTCAATAATTGATTAGTTCTGATTAATTGACTTGTTTCAACCCTACTATTATTTCAACTTCTCAAAAATACTAGTTGACATCCTCCTCATCCTACTATACTACTACTACTACTACTACTACTTCTACTACTCTTACTCCTACTCCTACTCCTAAGATTACTGCTACTACTACTCCTCCTCCTCTTCCTCCTCCTCTTACTACTGCAACTCCTACTACTACTCTACTACTACTACTACTACTACTACTACTTCTACAACTACTACAACTACTACTACTTCAACTACCACTAACTTACTTCTATTACCACAGCAGCTTTATCTTTTAGGTGCTTTTAATACGGGTTTAGCTCTGGCTCAGACCCGGTTTTGATCTCACTCACTCAAGCCCGACTTTCCAATGAACCCCATTCTGTCAAAGCTGCTGCCACTTTGCTCTTGGTGTATTGTTCTACTGCACACAGCAGCCTCCACACAAACAGTATTTTACAGATATCGTGACACATCCACACAACACAGATTTGCAAACACCGCGTGTCCTTCTGCTGGCTCATTTAACAGAGAGAGAGGAGAGACAGAGAGAGAGAGTGTGGTTTCCGATGCCCAGAAGCCAACACCTGATGACACACAGTTTGCCAAGAGGACATCAAAGAACCGGCGGGTACGATGCCAAACACAAGATGGAAATGCAGTGCCACAGACAAGCAGAGCAGCGGGTGGTGCCGCTAAGACCACCAAATTGAGTCAACAGTAAAATACGTACGATTATCCGAAAGAATTTGCACATCCATAGGCGTAAATATGGACAAAATTTGCGTTCAATCTTTACTTTTGACTCACATGTTTGTCGTGTAACTGTCCGTTTGGTTGATGGCGTTACAGTATGTGAATGTTCTGGTAATGACGCAGTTACAAATATTAGCAAGAGGTGGGTGGGCGGGCAGGCTGGATGATTTGGTGGATGACATTTGTTGGTAAATAAAAACGCACCTTTGTCGTAGTGTTTTGGAACCGTGGAGTTGCTATAGGGTTGATATAGAAAACCTGTTTTGTTTGGGGCTGTTGAGGGTGGGGGTCCACCTTTGGGAGAAAAGACACACAGAGAGACAAGTGTTTTGGGTGGGCAGTTGGGTCAGCCTGTCTGCCCTGCCCCATCAGGAGAGGAAATATGGAAAAGAGGGGTGAAAAAGTGAGGGATGATGAGCATGGAGGGGGATGCTTAGTGGAGGGAAAAGTTTAACCTCAAGAATGATGCTTTTGAATACATTACCTGCATGTTTTAGGAGTTAGAGGTGTTAAAACTGAAGTGGTGTGGTATTACACAGGTCAGTACTGCACGCTTTTGTGAATACTCTTCGTTTAGGTCAGTGGTTCTTAAACTTTTTCAGTCGCGACCCCAAAAATAACAATAGTTCACATTCGCGACCCCCAAACACAAAAAATAGGCGACACGCAGAGTGATAAATTAGCCTTATATCTAATGTTTGATTTTATTTTGAGAATATAGGCCTAGAAAAGTGACTTTAATAGGCCGACAAATAGGAATCTACATTCACCACTGCATTTGAAGGGTGTCCAGCCTTGTTTAAAGCTATTGTATCAATTTTTCCCCATCATCTGGGGACCCCCAGAAATCATTCCGCGACCCCATTTGGGGTCTCGACCCCTAGTTTAAGAACCACTGGTTTAGGTAACGAGCGATATTCATTTACTCATCTGTCATATTTGGTAATAAAAGATGTATCGCAGCTGCCCCGAGGCAAACTGTTGTAGATTCACTTCAATTAAAAGGCCAGAACAAAGGTTTGATCAATAATTACGATTTTGTCCCTATAAATGGAGCTAAGGACCAGACTTTTTACTCATATGCTACAAGTTTTACACCAAACCTGGCAGAAGACCCTCCAGAGAAACTACGACGAGAGAATGTCCCATTTCATTACCAAGCAAATCAACCGAGAAAAGTAAGAGTGACGCTTAGAAGAGAGTATTACAGAGTCTCCAGAGTTGGCAGTGATGCAGGACAGAGAAGAGGGAAACTGTGAGGAGTATTTTGTCCTGAGGGCTCTTACTCTCCTCAAACTAGCTGACTTATTCTCTTCCTAAACCTGCACTGAGGCCTTTGACTGATCACAACAAAAAAACGTATATCTAGTTGAGCTTACAACGACTTGAATTTATTTATTTTTTTCTAGTTTTGAGTATTTATGACTCAGTGAGATTTAATTGCTGATGTGATGCTGAATATCTCACCGGTTTCAAGGTATTTCTGACTAATCATGCAATAATTTAGCTTAAAATATGCCTGTCTATCTATCAATCTATATGTCTATTTAACTCCCAGTATTATCTTATTTTATTAGCATACTGTAATACTATGAACATACTGTAATTGACTTCCATATTCTACCGTAAGTTTGTCAGCATCACAAAGTACACGTTTCAAGTTGCTCAGTTACACATTCATGGGTTCACTTCTCACCATATTGTATTTATATTTTTTCTGTTTTCACCGTTATTCTGACCTATCTTACGTTTCTTTTGTTTGTATGTCATGGTGACTTTTGCCCAAATCACTTCCGCTCAAACAGGATGGTACAAATAGAAAAAGCATGCACGACTTTACACTTTGACATACAACAGCTAACAGGACCTTTCCTTTGGTGAAGCAGTATTATTTACACTACAATTCCACAGGAGGAAGATCAGGTGACATATTGTGCTCACCGACAACAATTTCACACTGAACTACAACTGCCACCTTTGGAAGCATGAAACAATGTGGAAAATTTTTGTTTTACAGATTTAAATGTTCTGTTTGTTGAGTTTAGAAATATTACTGCTACTTTAAACAGTATCTCTAGTTCATTTTCTTTATCTCGTTGCTCAACTATACCTTATACATACGTCTTTTATCATCTTTTTTATTGATTAAACCTGACAGTCTTGTTGAACTTCTACCATTGTCTTGACCATGTGTTGTAACACATTCAAAATCTTGATACTTAGTACTGATTTTTTGGGGGCTGTGTAAGATTTATTGCAATCAAATCAAAATCGCAATTAAATTTTTTATCGTCATTAACTTTCAAAATGTGCGTTTATCAACACACAAGTGTCCGCAGCGGAAGTATTCATCTCTTTAATATGTTCATTTAGTAAAGCACTCAGAAATACAATGAGCCAGACATTTTAAAAATAAATAGCCAATTGAAATTCTGTGCACCCATTCTTACCTTTACAACATTAATCGCAAAGCTAATCATAACTGCAATACTTATGTCAGAACAATCGCAGTTAGGTTTTTTCCCAAAACAGCTCAGCCATAATTTCAATCCCAAAATGATAAAACAAAATACATTTCAACACAATATTATAGTAGTTTCTTTAAAATTCCCTTGTGGTCTGATTGTAATTCTGTTAGAGCTCAAGATCATTATAAAACTATTCATAAAAGATCCAACTTTGTCCACTTCATGTGATTATTTTCAGAATCAAGACTAAAATGAATATCTAGTTTCGATACTAGTTTTTCTTTCGATTGTTATCTTATTTCCTGTCTTAACAAAGCATTGAACAAACTGTAATCCTCTTTACAGACGATCTTTACCAAAACATGCCGTATCGACCAGAGCCGTACCACACCACTCAGTGAACATGTCGTTACTGTTTAGTGGAGCCAACAAAAGGTGAGATAATGTAGATTTAAGTGCGTTTCAAGGACAGACGCTCAAGGTGACGCCAAAGTAAAAGGGGACATCAGCATCTTTTTTGTTTTGTTGCCCCTGAACACAGATAAGGCACTTAGCTGGCGCTTTTTCACCTCTCCTGGGGTTTCTCTGTTATTAAACCAGGCAATATTCAGAGAGCGTAACTTTGTGTTGTGTTAATCTGCTTTGTTTGGGGCACGTGGCATCTGCATGAGACGTTGTGTGTATGTAGGTTGCAGGAAATTAGAATAATGTGAAAGCTTATGTTAATAGTTAAATAATGGCTCAAAAACCCTCTGGTATTGAGTGGTTAAGCTTCTCAGAGAAGTTAGCTCTTTAAAGTCAGAGGTGGAGTAAGTACGCATAATCTGGATTTGAATAAATGTATTGTATATTTTCACTGATGTGTCAAAAGAAATTACCAACACTTACAAAACCTACTACTACTACTATTACTACTGCTACCACTACGGCTACTTTGCAACGACTAAACAAAGACGAAACATTAGACTTACGTAATGACATGAGAATGTAAATTTACTGCCCGAAACCGAGTAAAGTTCTGGTAGGTTACATTTCAGAAAGTTGGCTGTTTCACGAGAGCGCTGTCAAAACCGTCCTTCATAAAAAGCTGACTGGAAAAAGTGACGGTGGCAGACAGAAGTTAGAGTGATAAACAGAGAGATTCGTGGTGACACTGTGGGCCGGGCTGAGAGAGCACCAATTTTGATACTGCATTAAAAATAAAAATAAGTGCTCTTTTCTTAGATAATAGAGCCTAATATTATCACAACACAATCGCACTTTCTTTGTTACCGTGTGGTCTTACACTAGTTCTGATAGACCACGAGATCTGTTTAAATGTAGTCCTGTTTTTCGTTTCGTTTCGTTTTTCTTTATATCAATATTTGTTCAAATTAGTATCTAGTTTTGATACTAGTTTTACTTTTGATTAGTATTTTATTAGTATTAGTAATTTTGATACTTCTGTCAACCCTGTTAGTGGGTTTATTTAGGGGTTTAATATGCGTCTTGTATCTTGTAGCTTTTGTCCCTGGTACAAATGAGAAAGCAACCAACTGGACCTTTACACAAATATTTTTTTATTATTCTACCTCTGAGCTTTGATAGATAGTACATTTATAGTTCCAATGCACAGTTTTGAATTCACGTGTCTTCCATATTTTTGAGACTCTTATTCTGCGGAGTTCTTGTACTTTGCACTAAAACAATGAATGGTCCCAACTGTGGAACATGTAAGAGTTAGTGTATCTTGTCTCACATACTTTGGACCTCAGGAAGAGTTATTGCTGCAGTAATACTGTAACGAATGGGGATCCAAACTTAATAATGTATATAATGTCATATAATGAAATAATACTGTTTAATTAAACTGTTTGCACTGTAAATTTGCATTATTGTTCTGATCTCGTTGTCTATAGTATATAAATTGTATTTTACTTTAATTTACTCATATTTTATTTTTTGCTTGTCCTTATTTTGGCAAAGTCTATACTTTTAAAATGTATTATACATTGGTATTTGTTGCACCTTACCACCAAAGCAAGTTCCTAGTTTGTGAATTTTGTGCACTGACGATGGCAATAAAGAAAATCAGAATCAGAAAAAGGTATATTGCCACTGTCAGTCAACAAACTTTGGCAGTAAAGTGCTACAGACAACTAATAAAATAAGAAGGCATGCATAAAATTAAGAATGTACTAATAAAATAAAAAAAACAATGAAAACCTTTCTTATTCTGATATAAATACTGAATACATACTTCAGATGGACAGTCTCTGAGATGTCCAAACAGTTTAGTTTGTTACTAGGAGCACTAGGGTGTCGATTACACTGGGATTTAACCATTCGATTTTAAAAAGGTTAGCACAAAAGTAAATGCACTCCAACATCTTTTTTCCTATTTATCACTGCTACATATTTAACAGCTGCAACTAAAACGGATCAAAACATTCACAACCACCACAACTGAAGAGGGTCATTGAGCCATTGTTTTAGGGCAGGATTATTGTCATTTCACACGATTCTAATCCTCCGTTTGGTGAGATATTGTACCACTCTGTCATGTCCTGGTGCGGATGTGTCTTGTATCTCTGCAGTCCCACTCTCCACTCACCCGTACGAAGCTCGCGGGGAACCAGCCCTCCTCCTCGTCGATCTGACCCCACCACCAGTCCTTGTTGGAGGCGTCCAGCACCTTGATGACGTCGCCCGCCTTAAACGCCAACTCGCGGTCGGCCATGGTCACGTGGTCCCATACTGCCTCCGCGTTCACGATCGACCCGCCACTTATCAACTGCACAAAGACACAGGGGGAACTTATGTAACACTGTTATTGTCTGAAACTTGAATCAAATTAGTCAGAAGTGATTTCAGAACAATGTTAATTTAGCCTCTATGGTAAACCCACTCACATTACTCAATAGCCACAACCCACCATTAAATCACAATCACAAAGGCATCTTAAAAATAACAAAAGTGACACACACCTCGACATCAAGCATTCTCATTTTGAACAAACGTCACTCTGGGCATGTTTCCACTGTGGAGCGGCAGTAACTCAGTAGATTTGATGATTCACAATGTAATGCTCTGACACTTGAAAACAATTTAAAGCATGTATATCAGGTTTTACTTTCAAATAAAAACTTGTTGAGAGATATAGAGTTTGTAGTTGTCTGCTTTAAAGGATTTTGTTGTTTCTTGTACTTTTCTACGGAACAAGAACCCACTGCGACACTTTTAACTGATTTTGTGTTTAAATCTTATCTTGTATGAATAAACACAAAATTAAATTAAATTGACCATCTAGGTTTTGTGCCCTTGAGCACTTCACCCACCAGGCCTGTACTGTATGTGATTGTTTACCTAAAACTTGCACAATAGCATAGTCTAGAGTCCTGACCATAAGCCTGTAAGATCTGAGTTGCCTCTTGTGGAGCTAATGGTGGCTGAAGAGGCCTCAGACGTAGAACAATCTGCTCCACAAAAGCATCTAACTCAGGGGTGTCCCTCACTCAGGGGTGTCCAAAGTTTGCAGAGGCCACAGACGACATGACCATGAAGTGAAACCTTCAAGATGTTGCATTTGACATAGTTTTGATGAGTCACTGCACCTTTAATATGCATGGAACATTCATTTTTAGTCTGTTTAATACAAACTGTTAAGTGTTAAGTGATAAGTTTAGGTTATGATAGCAGAATTTCTTTACCAATTTCACAAAAAACAGTCCTACTTTTGGTTTTTTGGGTCAATTTTGCAGGAAGCCTGAGGGCCATAGTTTGGACACCCCTGATTTAACTGTAATCTAAATTTAACTCTGAGCATTAAAGTGTCAAATTAGACAAATCTCTTTATTGTGTCAGCAGCACTGGTTTCTTGTGCCATGAAAGTTTTTAGAATGAGGATTAAAACGTGCTATAAATTGTTTATACTGTACTAAGCACATGCCAAAGTCATGTTTGTTGGTTGAGTTACATAAGTGCAAATGCACAGATGACTGACTCTTTAGAGAGTTGTGTCCCAAAGCATACTGTAATCTAACTGTACCACACAACTGGAAACATGCCTCACAAGAGCAACTTTTACTTACATAAAAAGCAATACAAGTTGTCTAAATACTTAATAATGTATGCACTTATACATGCCCTTTGTGCATTAAACTTCATACAATCAAATTAGTCAGAAGTGATTTGAATACAATGCTGTTAATAGTCTCTATTGTAAACCCACTCACATTATTCAATATGGCACTGCCCACCATTGAAGCGAGGCATCTTAAGAATTGCAAAACTATTATAACACATTTATTAACACAGAGCACAGCAACACAACACAATAAGTGACAACACAAAAAGGCAGAGGCTTCGGTGAAGAAACAACAGAGTGTTTGAGGAGCAGAGCCTGTAATTGGCCCATTATGACATTATTCTAATCACATATGATAATGTGATAGGAATGCAAATCAGCAAACATACATGAGGGAGTAATCTCTCTTGCCTCACGCTGTCGTTGGAGCTTCTTAGTTGATCTGCAGCAACAACTTTGACAAAATGTACCAGAATGAGTCATCAAGTCTTTTCAATTGATTTTAACTTCATGAATTAATAACATTATGCAACGCAGTAGGTGTGTTTTAATTACATGAGCAGAGCACTGTATGAGGTATTGACCGGGCGTCTTCTCCTGTCGGGCGATCAGTGCAATCTTTACATTTGATGGAGAGGCCGGGCAGCGGTGTCAGACTTAATTTTCCTCAGAGACGTGCGCCAACAGCAGTAGTATGTGATGAATGAATGTAATAAAAACATGTATTTTACTACATTCCAAAGTTTCACCTTTTACCTCCTGAAGTTAATCAAAGGGATTTATGGATATTGTAAATTCATTATTCTTTTATCTTATAAAAAAGGTAAACTGATATGCAGACCAGAGCTAGAGGCGAGCAATATATTAAAATGTAGATAATATTATTAAAAGCAGATTTGAAGATATGCCAAACTTAGATGTAAAAAATAAATCCAGCAAAATCAAAACAAGTTATCTTCTAACCTTTCAAATAAGAGTATAATATGATATTTCACTTGCTTGACAATTAAACTTCAACTAATATGTTTAAAGACATGTTTTAATGCATTATTGTTTGTTCAATTAGGTTCATTAGGTCTTCTGATAGAACTAAATACTAATATATATAACATATATATAAACACACTTCTGTTTTGATCATTGCAGTAACACTTGTGACACTTCTGAAGAACACTGCAGTGCAGCTGAATCTGTCATGGTATGATCTAAACAAACCTGTACATTTCTGTTGGATTAACATAATATTGTCCAACTCGTTATCGGGATACTCCAAAAATATTGAAATAAACATGTTATCATACTTGGTCTTCCCTTTTACATTGTTAAGCGTTAAATGTCACATTGCTCATGAACTGTTAATGAAAATATTAGAGGCAAAAGAAACATAGAAGGTACATTTATTAGTGATGAATAAAATGTATACACAGGCTCTATTTGTACTTATTTATTCTACAAGAATCAAGAAATATTGTGCTTTGTGTGGTCAGAATTGATTCAGTGTTGCTTCACTAAATTCATCTCAATAATGGGATTAAGGCTTAGGCCTTAATCCCATTAGGCCTAGGACTAAGCCTGGACTAGATTAGTTTAGTCGCAATTGGAAAACACACTGCACACTGCAATCATTGAACATAATTTCGAGGAGTGAAGATTTGCAATTCAAAGCGCTCATTTTAAACATCTAGGAGCATTAACATTTGAGAAAAGACTGTTATGTTATGTCAGGTTAAAAAAAAAGCTGCTAACCCTGGACTTTTGACCTCTTTCAAGTTTAAGGTTAGGGTACGCTTTATTATCCCTGTAGAGAAATGAGTCCTCTGCGAACATGTTCTAAAATATTTTGTTTTTTTTACTTAGTTTAACAGTTCAGCTATAAATCCTCCCCTTAAAACGCTCCTTGAACTTTTTTAGAAAGAATCCTGCTATCAAAACATGAATCGTGAATTGAATCGTAATTGCAAAGCTTGTCAGAAAAATTGCAAAATCCTTCAGCCCTAACAAGGACTAGAACTGGACCGAACCGAGTCTACATCTGGACTAAACTGGACTCAAACCAACCAAGGACAATGGTGAAGGCCGCCTTAAATGAATCTGACACTGAGATGCTTTGTCACAGCAACAACAGCACCATCCCTTTAAACCCTCCAATACAAAATGCACCAAACATAAAAATAAATCGCCAAAGGACAGTTTTGCCCCCAGGACCCGAGTTTGACATGTCTCCTCCAAAGGTTGTTCTCATTAAAGGACAATGGCTCCCAAAATACACCCAGGCGCTGTTATCCATCAGGCTGCGAGTCTTAACTATTGACATACAACAAACAGAGTCCACCTGCTCGCGACACTATCACTCCTGGACTCGCGCTACACCTGTGTATGTGTCCGGGGCTGTGATCCTATTGTTCTCTCCGAAGTCGTGTACAGCATTCCCCTGGTCCGGAGCTAACCATGCATCCGCTCCCCTCGGGCTCCGGGCACAAACGCCACCTCTAATCAAATCTGACAGGAGCTGCTTAGGCTCTAGGTAAAGACTTATCAAACGCCCAGGGACTGCACTGCCGCAAAGAAGGAGGTAGAGTGGAATGGGCTGCTGTTATAATAGGTACAATACAGCAACAACGGCTAGTGAGCGAGAATGGTCTTTGCACCGGTTCTAAGCCTGGATAAACTGATCGCACGGTTAGATATAGATGATTTGTTGGTCTTCTGCATGAAAACTTATGAAACGGCTGCTAAGTGCAATTCAAAGAGTGGCAAAAATAGTGCAAGAATTGGCCTAGAATGTATAGTACGGCTGCACGATGAATCGAAATCGAATCGAAATCGCACTTTGAATGGACACAATTAGCAAATCGCAAACGCTGCACATCTTGATGTTGAATAATTTCCTCCTCAAACAACAAAATATCCTGTGTTATTCTGCATAAAAATTGCTAACCCTGTAGTTTAGATTTGTATATGTTCCCAAATAAGCGTCAAAAACGCGATGTAAAGCTTTGGGGTCACGCAATTTATTTGTCATTTCATGTATGCAAAATGTACACCTCATCTGTAAATTGTAGCTTTTTATTGCTTCGTCCATACTTGTAAGAGATGTTTTGCTTTCAATAAAATAAAATGCAGTGCTCATCTATAAGAGCCGGAGATCAAAACAGTGGCTTTTACCATCTTATGGCAGGCACAGTATATTTTATTTGCAAACTACTGCATTTTGTTTTAACTCACGTTTTACACATTATCCCAATCTATACAATGTTGTCCTCTCACACAGCCTCTTTGCTTGCTGTTTGACGCCAACTCACACTTTGCCTTCAGAATATAAATGATCCTATAGTGCATTTCTTAAGACGCTGCAGCAGTTTTTGTGCGTGGCTGTTTATTTCATCCCGAGCCCCTTGAGGATCTAAAGCTCTCAAACTCAAAAGCTTTGCTGACCCTCAGACCTGTATGCAAGCGTGGATTACAGGGGTAGAGGAGATGGAGATGGGGGCAGGAGTGATCAGGGAGGGTCGCTCACGCCTGAGAGGCGTCTCCATAGCCACAGATGCTTCAACAGTATCGACAGGCCACTGATGGGACGAGGCAAGGACGTTTGGATGCACCACAATATTTCCCCAAAGATACAGAGAGGGAGTGAAACCACACTATTTACCGAACATAAAATCAATCTTCTTTTGCCCTCGTAGATTGACATCCAAAAGCCCAAGAGGGCAGTAATTTGCATGCTAATTCAGTTTTACGTCAGATGCCCTTCCTGATACGACCCTCTCCAGCTGTGTTAGTAACAGTTACTGACTGACATCTGTCCTGTAGGCGAGGTTACAGATCTGAGGAATGCTCAAGAGTTTGTTAAATATTCTTTATTATGAAAGGACCTCTGATTACCTGATAGAGAAGCCAGTGAGGGCTCTTTGTGTCATTTGAATCTAAGCACCACTTTAGCACCTATGACCCATGGATGCCCTCCACAAACCCTAATCTTATGTTATAGCTCCACTGTTTTCAATCCCTTTTGTCTTCTTATCTCACACTGTAATAGAAATAATCCTAACATTCTTGTGATATGCAATTAGCTTCATTTTAATTTGTTTTTGGTGTTTTGATGACAGTTCCTGTTTTATCTCTCTCCACTTCTCCAGGCTGGGAGCCTGTCTGACTGCCATTGTGGCTGTCCACAACACCGTTGAATATGTCTTGAAATAGATTGTAAAGAATATAATGAGGCTGTTCACATAAAACATGTACATGACGTTGATTTGACAACCAAAGAGTAACATTTGCAGCAATCACATCTGCTATAATTGATGCAATTCTATATACAGACTGCCTGAGAGCCTTTTATATGTATTATTTAAAATACCATGAGTTTATGTATGGCTACTTTTGACAGCTATTGTTCATGTCATAGCTTTTATTCTTCTTGTTTTATCTTTTTGCAACTTGGATAGCAGGACTTCAAAGCATAACACAATTTGAATATAGATTTGTGAAGTATCTATAACATGTGAATGGTGTCTGAGTCATCATTCAATCAGGTTTCACATTGGGCCGGTAGCAAAGTAACAATAGCCCCAGCCTATATCAGAAAGCTCACCACTACAAGAAGAGAAGGAGGACTACCGCAAAAACATGTGTCACGCTGCCATGGAAACTGGCCCGATGAATGGTGCTCAAAAAGATTAGAAAATAATACTTTTTTTAAAGATGAAATTGAATTTGAATACGTCTAAAATGGAAATCCTAAATCTGGTATCGTTCAAGACTTCATGCAGCACCCACTGCACAGAGAGGAGCTTTGGGACTATAAGGTCAAGTATTGCTTTGTCGTTTCTTTTCTTGTAAATGTCTGCTAGCGGTAATCCACCCCCTGTCTCCAGCGCTGGTCTATTTCAGTCACTTTAAAGCACAATCTCCTAGGTTCCCATCAATCTACCGTAATGTAGGCAAAAAGGAGCAGGAGGAAAGCGATACAGGTCGTGTCACGGCCAATGCACACTTCTCTTCTCCATCTCTCCATCCTGCTAATAAGATCACCGCTGCCCCATCTCAATTCCGCCTGTTTTTTTGCCTGTCTGAATAAATTAAAACTGCATTACATAATCAATCTCTCAGCTCTGAGACTCACACCTAGCTTGATCAAATGCCATAGGAGTAAACAGACAAGCACCTCTTACAACTGCCGTCATTAACGCTGTGTCTAGCGCCAGATGACCCGTGTGCCTTTTATTACACTTCGAAACATCAAATGCAACATCACAAATCCAAGGGCGAAATATTTCAGACTGCAAAACCTGTATTTAGGTCAATGCAAATGAATGCAGTCAAATCCATCTGTTAGCAGGGGATGGACAAGGCAATTGTTATAGTCTAAAATTGAAATTGGAGACACTGACAGAGACAAGGAAAGAGGTTGTAACTAAGATCACTTGCATATATCATGTTAGCAGCGCAACCACATCAGCATTCACCGCACTGCCAGCCCCACTGCATTCCTACATAGCACAGCTGCACCAAAGCACCTAACACTCTCGCCTCGCAAAGACACACGCACACCTTTCTTTCAAAAAGCCAATCTTACCATGTTGGTGACATGAAACTGCTCCGCAAGCGCATGCATGGAGAAGTCCGGTTTCATACAGTCATCATATTCGAATCCCTTATTCTCGAGGTAGCAGTCAACGCAGCTGGAAAGATGCGGAGAGGTTTTTCCAGTATCAAGTCTTGTCTCCCCCCGACGCAAGACCAAGTGAATCTCGCGGTCCGTCCTCCCCGTGTCTGCCAGCCCTATTATGTAATACACTTATACCCCGAGTCCGCGAGCCAATCAAAGATGCGCAGCCTAAAACCGGTGAGAGATCCACGCACACCCTCTCCGTACACACACTTCTCCTCCTCCTGAGTGCACAAGGAAACTATATTAACGGCACCTGCCCAGGGGGAGTTTACCAATGTGTGAAAGACCAGAAACAAGCGCATAAACCGGATTAAACCGCAGATAACATCTTTCACAAGCCACATTATTGTACATATGGAACGGGCAAACGTATCCATACATTACCACTGCAACATCTAGTGTGACGACTCTGTATTGTTTGTTTTAACCGGGATACAGAGGTTGGGATAAATTCCCCTCAAGATTCCAATAGAATATGATGTGTTTCTTTTCTTTTTGACATTGTCTTGCTCAAATTTACGCTCAGTTTCGATTCTGCTGTTAAAAGTTCTTTCTTTCATTGTTGCTTCAATTGAGTAGAGCTAACATGACGGCTAATGACAGGGGGAGATAAAGGACACCTTCTCTCGGCCCACAACAATTAATTTACTTAAAAATTGACTGAGAAAAGTGATACACATAGCCTGCAGTGTTCCTGTTCTTTGTCAGTTTTTTTTTCCCTATTTCAAGACTAGTTTATATCAGATGTCCTTCCTTATGCTAACTATGCTAACTTTCACAGGATGGTTTTATACCATTGCACCACTTTACATCAAAGAACCAATCACGCCAATTCCAATTGTGCCAACGTGCCACTGACTCTGGGTGTGTCTTGCTCAGTAACACTAAAGCAGCATGAGCAAAAACTGCAAACATGGTAAAAGTAACACCAAACCTCCCCAGAAGTTCAGGCTTGGAACCAGCACAAAGCAGTACATTACAGTAACCTATAGATTCCAGTTCAGGACGTGTACAGCTTTATTCTATTTTGACCACACGCCATGCATGTGATGTGCCCCCTATTCATAAAACATGGCTGCCAAACATTTCTTTGTACACCTTCTGTGCAGCATTCACCACTCACCCAGAGACACTGCACTTAGCCCAGAGTGTGGGAGCACATACATACAATATAGCTTCAAATACTGTCCCTATTAATAGGACCACCATGGACAGCTCCAGGACGGGCTTTTAGCATATCTATTTCTGCTGTTCATTCAACATTCATGACACCGGCCTCCTGTCTTTTATTAGACCAATATAGTCCAAGAGAAAAGCATGAAGCAGAAATGTTTTATCCTGACATGCCTTTCTACTTGAAAGACATCTCATCCGAAAGAGCTATGCCCTTAAAGTATAATGCATATTTTAGTTGTTCCTATTTAATGTCCTTATGTAATAAAGTGTGAGACTGAGATTTGCAGGTGCTCTAAAATGTCCCAAATGAAAGAAGAGTGGGCTGTGAAATGGAGATAGGTTTAGCTGTATCTAAAATGGGGGAAACCTGAAGTCATGGAGGGCCTGCTTTATTAGGCCTTGTCCTGTTAGCTCCTAAATGTTCAGATTTGTGTTCAGATGATTGTAGAGCCTCCACGCTGCAGCACACGCCTCTCACTCCTCTCCTGTTTATTTATTTATATGACAAATATCACATTTACAGAGGTGGGGAGCTCACTGCCCAGCAATTAGCTGCCATATTGTAGATGGCTACACTGTGCCACAATGCAAGAGCATGCTCTGATGCTCAAGCACTCTGTTGTTACAACACTCCAGTTTCATTTGAATGAACACTTAATGCTATGTTCACATAATCCATGCACATTGTCCACAGAATACAACATGGAGGAAAGGGAGAGCAACGTAGGGGGACATGTTTATATGTGGGGGACATGATTCCCAGCATCACAGCGGAGCATAGCAGACCTGTATCCGCACACCGATACGAGCAGCACAAACACTAGCTTTCACAGACGGTGAGAGGACACAAGACATAACGGAGGACTGGGGAGGGGGTAACAGAAATACATTATGTTGTACCAACGTCATTCATTTCAACGCGTAGCCGTGATGAAGCGCCGGGTGTCCCCGCTCTCGACCAACGCGCACCGCCTCCCTCTCCTCTCCGGTGCGACAGTCCGGGCCCCGAGCGCAGATCCATTAACGAGTACCGAGGATGAACATCAACAGCACGTTCACAAGCACCAAAACCGCTATCACTGTAAACACCGCGCAAGTCTGGACATCCAAGGCCATGGCGCAGCGCTGCGGGCCGAAGAGAAGCGCTCTCACAGGCGGCTCTGCTCCGCTCCACGGTCTCAGCCGCGTCGCCCCAGAACCATCGAGTAATCCACCATTACAGAGAAGAAATGAGAAAAGAGATGCCCCTACGCCTCTTCACGCTACGTCCTGTAATTCATAAAGGCACGGGAACAGATGCATCATCCTCACCATCATCATCGTCATCAGTGTGCACCGCGCGCTCTCCCCGCTAGTCAACACCTGTCGGTGCTGTCCTCTCCCTGAGCTCTGAGCAGAGCCTCCTCTCGCAGCGGACAGGGCTGTGCGCGGGCTGTGCGCAGGCTGTTCGCAGTGAGGCACCAGGAGTTGCCTGCGCGGTGCCTGTGCTGTGCCTGTGCTGTGCCTGTGCGGTGCCTGTGCTGTGCCTGTGCTGTGCCTGTGCGGTGCCTGTGCTGTGCCTGTGCTGAGAGGCGGTCCTGTTCCTGTATTAATTCTGATCAGCACTCCAGCGCGAGACAGCCGGCAACAGCCATCACCTCGAGTCGGGGGAGGGGCGCGCGCAGCCCCCCTGACTGCGCTGACCAAGAGGCCACAAGCATAACCTCATTCATCTCCCCGCGCTAAAAATACCACCGTGCGCGTGTGATTTATCATTTATCATTAGTGCCGTGATAAGAGAGGATGGACGTCAGCGTAATAAATGCACATTCCTCTCGGTGATAATCATATTAGAATTTTATTGGCACAATTTATATCTTTCCAGAAAATGGATCTGTTGTCAGCCATCAGTCAGATTCAGATGCACTTTATGTGATAATCAAGAGCCCGGGCTGATGTCAGCGGCGATAAGGCGCTGTGCCATTAACAGAGCACTGTTCTCCTTTTGATAAAAGACACATTTCAATCTGGACAGTGGCACCTGCGCCCTGCACCGCCTCCTGAACAGACACGGAGAAAACCACACTTGTCACAGTGGGCTTCCCGTTGAGGCACATTCAGTGGATAAACTCAACATATTTTTTGCTTAAATTGACGTCTAAGTTATTAAGATAATTAAGCAACATAACAGGAAAAATAACAGCCACTGTAAGACACTGCAATGTTACTCATTACTTCTCATCAGTGCTGTGTATTAGGAGTCCTCCAGCATTTTAATATCATTTAACAGAGTGGTAAAGTTGATTAGGCAAAGCATTGGATAAAACCTGATTAAAGAAAATAGAAAACCTATGAGGCAGAGACCAAGAGACCTCGTATTATTAGGTTGCTTGGTTGCTTGGTCCGAGGGAAATTTAACTTTAATTTAATTTTAGAGGCATATTTGCTTGGTTATTGTTTGCAAATATGTTAAAAATTATGGGAGTCTAAATTAAACTTGCATCTTGAGTTCAACAACAGTCTTTGATGACATTTGAGGTCCGTCTCGATCCAAAAAATCCACTAAAACAATATGTTGCTCTGAGCTATTTTGGAAAACAATTGGTCCATATCATGTTAGGATACGTTCATAAAATACCAGTGCTGTTAAGGCGCACATAGGCTCCATTTAGAGGTACGGAATCGATCAACTGTTGTCTCCATGGAGATGTTATTGCTCTGTCTGGAATGTTCCACAGCATGGCATTAAAGTCATCTATCTTGCAGGTGTTTTATTAATCAACCTTGGAAAAAAAACATACATTGAGTTCTTTTCTCCATAGATCTGCCTGTTGCTTTGCCTGCTTGTCACAATCGAGATAGATCATTTAAAACCCAGAACTTCCACCAAAAAGGTTACGATTAACTTGATAAATGGGAACCTGCGTTACAGTAGACTGAACCACAGCAGAAGGCCTCTAAAGCCTAAGGGGGCGTCATGTTTGCTATTCTAACCACCCAGTGTTACAGTAAGAATGCCAGAGCTTTGAGTGACAGGCTGAAGTCCCCATATGGTGCATGCATTTCTGCCGCTGGTATTGCACGTCATTATTTTGTGGCCTTTATCTGGAAGCAGCCACACAACGTCTCCCTCTGCACTAAAACCTGGCCCCAAGCTCTGGTCCTGGTGCGAACGTGCGGCGCTTATTGTTGGCAGAAAGGAACAACAACCAAGCATGCAGCACATACACGGAAGAGAAGACAGCTTACTTTACCGCAGTAACTTTTTTAATTGAACATGTCACATTTATTAAACAATACTTTAAATATATATATATACAAATAAAAAGAAAAATCATATATAAAAGTTTACTATGTGACTATTCTTGCTCTCCCCTTTTTTCTCAATTTTTCAGTTTTAATCCCTCTGTATTTTGCATTTTTAAATTAAAATACTATTAAAAACGCATGGATCTTACTCTGAGCGGGCTCGCCTCTCCACAGATCGGACCTGTAACTTGACCTGGTTGCACTCTGCTGTTTGTCTCCGGATATGAATATGTCTAATGCCATTCTGGAACATTTCAGGAAAGCAATGACATCTCTATGAAGACAAGCAGGTGACTGAGCCTCAACCAGATAACTTTCAAAAAACATATGCACCTCTAAACTTTTTTGACACATTTTTTCAATTCATTATTTTATTTTGATCTAAGAAAACTCAATTGAGATCTGTTTAAAATATGTGTTGAAAATATAGAATACAGAAATAGGGTCAACACTAGATTTTATGGAGCTTTTAACATTCTATCAGTGTTACTTATTCCTCAAAACAGCTTTAACGATTTGAAATGGGGGCTGGGGTTGTCAGAGCCAACTTCTGCTCTCACCGTGTGACAAATGTGAGAGTGTGAGAGACAAATGTGGCGACTCTCCTCCTCCAGGAAGTGTTCTGTCTCTGCCCAGATCTCATTACACTTGCATGGTCCGTACAAGAAAATGTAGATCAGAAATGCACTTGTGTCATCCCATCAAGAGTTTAGTACAGTATGTATGTAACTGAAACATGCTGACACCACAAGCACTTTTATTTAACCTCTGCAAGTCACAAATCAGCGGTGGACGCCAGAAAGAAGACAAGACAACAAGCCAGAGCTATTTCCGAGTAAATGCGCAGACTGTAGAGACGGACTATTATGTTATTCATTCTGCACAATGCAAAATATGATCAAAATGTCCGTATTGTAGACTGTGAAAGGGGAACTATACGGGACCTTTAATATTAAATTCTGTTTCTCCAAATCGGATCCAAGCGCTTTTCCTCGTACTTCTTTGCACCTGCGTTCTCTTCTAACCAGTGCATGATAAGACACTCACATACACTTCTAGAAGTCGGGAACCGCAGCAGCACTCAACCGGGAGAAAGAGCGAGCGAGAGAAACAGAGAGAGAGAGAGAGAGAGAGAGCTTGGGGATGGGATCAAAGGGACTCCGAATATGTTTAAAAGAAAACGACCAAACGGCGTGCGCTTTATCTGTATTTTTTTTTAAAGCCATAAATAATTTCCAGAGCACTTTGGGCACATACATGCAGATAAAAGCCATTCTAGACCTTTCAGTGCGGTTGCAAAAAGCCGTGCCAAGCATCACAGAAAAACTATGACATCCTCAAACAAGATTTTTTTTTTCTTCTTTTTGCTGGTGTGTGCCTGTGTGTGCAATGCCAGCAGATTACATAAGCCTGCCTGGCCTGGCCTACCTCCTCAGTGGGCTCCCTCTCCGATCTCTCTGACATTTAGACAACAAAAGGTCGAATCTGAAAGTCTAAATCTGAGCACACACCAATGCTAATGCTCTCATGCATATACAGCGGGGGCAGCGTGAGTGAGACCGCAGCCCAATCTGCCACCAGCCGAGGAATCACATGACAGCCGCACACTTCAAATCGGTTTATTCTCAAAATTCATCCACCAACAGCAAAGCGACGTGAGTGGTGTCTGTGTGGATCAAATTCAAGAGAGTTACAGAGGGACGTATGGTTCACCTGCACCTGCACAGTGGTACAGAAATGTCTGTGCACATTTTTGTTTCTTCTTTGCCCCAGTTTCCGTGTGCCCATGTGTCATTCCATGTTTGTCTTCAGTACGTCAGGTTTGTCTTTTTATACAGACTATAGTGAGTTACAGTGGAAAGAGAAGAGCAATGAAGCTAAAGCGTTGGCAACCCATGTTATGACATATTCCTAATGAATGCATTTTATAATTATTTTGTTGTTATTTTGTATATTACTATACTATTTGTGGGCCTTATAATGACAAATATATAAGCACTATCAGTTTTCCATCACATCAAACAGGACAAATTTCAGATATTGGTATCAGCTGATGCCATATCTCTAAATGACTTTTGTGATGTAATGCCTCATTCATACATCTATTATAATCATAAGACTGAATACTTCCCATTTGCATGATTCCTGTGGTGTACTTGTGACTAATCTGTCTCCCCAATTTCCGATGGGGTGATTGTCAGGCAAATTCACCACAGAGAAATGGATGGTCTGAAGAAGAAACACCGAGCACTGAGACACAGAGCACATGTCTGAATCACTAAACTCATGCATGTATGTCCATCCATTCATCTACTTATGCTTATCCCATACGTTTAAGTATCTGAGGTGAAAAAAAAAGTTATATCTTTCGTTCTGAATGATGAAAGAATATTCGAGAGGAGATGTCTTCCCTTTCTGACACATGCTACAGTTTAATGACTGCGATTGGCACTTCTCAAACAAGAACATTTGTTCAGTGCACTTCATGGTTCTAGAGACTCCCACATTCAAACAGAAACTAGAACTGGAAGGAATAACATGTCAGGCAAAGAAACCATTCAATAATAACCTTTAAAAATCCAATTCATTTACTATTAAAAACATATTTGCAAGTATAGTATAAAAAACACTTTCAAGTTGCTCAAAGTTGATTAAAAATGTCTCTCTATACTTCAGGTAAAATCAGTTTTCCTATCTTGATCTTTTTGTCATAAAACTTTAAGAAAAATTTAAATATTAATGACACAACAGAGTCACAACTATCATCTGTGTGGTAACCAATGTCCATTAAGGTCAAACTTTATTCTCAATTCTGCCTGTGGTTGGTTAGAAATACCACAAGATTTTTTGCCAATAATGAATATGTTAATTGACCGGATTATTTCCAATTACTTTAACAACATTAGTATCCAAAACATACCTTTCAGAGTCCCACAGTAAACTTGTGTGCTGGCCAGTTTACAGTGCTTGGTACAAAGTCTATATTAGTCACATCCAGTCCCCACACCACAAATTGACCCTGGGCTTCCACACAGAGAGGAAGCTACACTTTCTGCATCTGAATGGGACCTGTTCTCCCGCAGGACGCCCACTGCTCTGCACCCGGACACCACCGACCAATTAAGTCAAAGGACAACTTCATGGGCAAACAGCAGAGGTCTCTTTAATGTCAACAAGCTGGATCCACTCCAAGAGACGCCGGTGTCAAAGTAAAGTGTCAAACACAGAGAGATTTGATAACAGACCACAGCTGAAGCATGTGACGGTGGTTACAGCATTTCATTATTATGGAGTGGAATTTCCACAATGATTGAGCTCAAATTCAATTAAAATATATACCGGGTATGGAGAGATTTCAAGCAGGGGCTCTATGTAACATTTCTGGTTGAGGGTCACCTTGGAAATGTTATTGCTTTGCTAGGAAAAAAAACAACAACAACATATAGTGCTGAGCAATACGGTGATAAAAATTGAATTGTGAGCTCGTCCCTGAGACAATCTGCTGTTTTTGTGAAATCGTGGTATCGTGATTCACTGTTTGTCTCTTTAAAGGAGCTGTCTGTTCAAACACACTTGTTCTCCTGTTGTTTAGCCTCTGAAGCCTCTTAGCAGATGACTTTATTTACCTCTTAAAGGCCAGGGCTGCACAATTAAACCAAATCCACACAAAATCGCAATTTTAATGGATGCGATTTTTGAAGTGCAATCATTTCTTCCACAAACAACACAATGTCTCGCTTTGATTCGAATAAAAACTGCCAACACTGTAGTTTGGATTTGTACAAACATGACCTAAAACAAGTGACAAAAGTGCGACCAAAATTGGGAAAAATGCATTAAAAAGAGACAAAAACACACTTACAAACAACAAACGCGACTCAATGCACCAAAACACGACTAAAAACGCCAAAAACACGACTAAAAACGACAAAGACACGACTAAAAGTGACAAAGACAAAGTTTAAATATGACAAAAACAACTGAAGATGACAAAAACGCGACTAAAAGTGATACAATTGCCTCTCTATTAAAGCCAATAGAAAATACAAAGTGAACATGAATCGTGATAAAATCGAAGTCATGACCTGGCCCCAAGAAAATCATGAAAATCTTTTTTTTTTTTTTTGCCCAGACCTAACAACATACATTTAACAAGATGACCTCTTTACAGATATGTAAGATTTGTTTTGTTTGGGTTTTGTTTAGATTTTTTTTGGCTTCCCTTGACAGAAGATTTAGAATTAACTTGATTATTTTGTGTTGAAACTGGTAACGAAACTGATATAGTAAAAAAAAACACAAATATAAAGCCTGTGTCATTTGTAAATGTATTCACAGTGGGAAGAGTAATCCAGACATTTACTCAGGTACGACTATTGTTATACTTCAAACTAAATACTACTCAAGTATGATAAAAAGTAAGCAGTCCGAAAGATACTTCTTCAAGTTCTTCAAGTAGATGTAGTAGTACTCGCCTCTGAATTCAAAGGTAATTATTATATAGTGCTACCTAATCTTAAATTATATGAATGGTTGCCTATGTATTTAAAGCTTTTCAACAGAGCTAAACTGACTTTTCTGTGGTGAGTGTGCTCGAGCATGTGAATCCAGAAGCCTGACATTGTAAGCATTATCTATACGCCTATGTTACTGAGAAATCTATGAATTAAATATTGACATTTTCATTCCTGGCTCATCTAATCACTTTTTTCCCTCAGTCTTTCTCTGAATCTCTGCATACCCGATGAGTTCTAGACATCCACTCATTATACAACCAAATTAGGACAATTTATATTGGATTGGCTCGATTCAACGCAGGGTCTATTTTAAAAGATGGCCGGTCACATTCCTCTCGTCTCATTTCCTGGTTTCACATCAGCGTTTTGGTGTTAATTGTGCACACTTTGAAGACAGATCTGACTCCGATCCAGCGCAGAGATGGAGAGAAACCAACTGCTTTTAGTGAACAAAAGGTTTAATTAGTACTATTATAAACCTCTACTATAACAACCTCTACATTTGTACTATTACAACCTCTACTATAACAACCTCTACATTTGTACTATTACAACCTCTACATTAGTACTATAACAACCTCTACTATAACAACCTCTACTATAACAACTTCTACTATAACAACTTCTGCTATTACAATTGTTTTCTATTACAACCTCTACTATAACAACTTCTACTATAAAAACCTCTACATTACTACTATTATAACTTCCACTCTTACAACTTCTACATTACAAATTCTACATAAGTACTATTACAACCTCTATTTTAACAACCAATATATTACTATTACTATTACAACCGCAACTGCTACTAGTACTATTACTATAACAATTACTATTACAAAAACCACAACAACAACAACAACTACTACTACAACTACAACAACTACAACTGCTGCAACTGCTACAACCACTGCATAGTACAAGAATAAGAACCAGTGAATAGTAATTTTAGGTTTAATGGTATTTCTAGTTGTGTTGTCACTATCAGAGGTGGGCAATATTGACAAAAAAGAAGATATATATATATATGTCAATATTGCCTAGCTTTTCTTATTGCGTGTCTCCAGATAACAACAGTCAGACAATATTACGTCAGTCCAAGAGAAATGTGTTAAACGTTTATCAGACAGTCATTTGCTTAATTCCTTGCTTAATCTACTCCACTCTTATTGACCAATGAGTGTTTTGCTGGTTAAATCAACACAGCAGCAGCCCTGCGAGGCAACTGCTGCTGTGATTTAGATACATTGTCCACCTCTAGTCACAAAATTAAACTTGATTTTGATAGAGGAAATAGGCTAAATAGTAGATACAAGTAGATACAAGATACAATATTCATATTGCAATGACCAAATAAAAACACTCAACAGTACTTTCTTTAAGTTCCCATGTGATCTTATACTTGCTCTTATAAAGCTCAAGATCATGCAAAGGAAAGTGTTTGTTTTTCTTCGGTTGTTAAGATGAGTATCTAGTTTTTATTTAGTTTTAGTATCTGTTTTTTTGACAGCTGTAATTTGTTAATAGTTTCCTTTCTATCCTGCGTGCCTGTCTGTAAATAGATCTCTCCATGTTCGCACCACAAAAATGAATTTGTTTGTGGTCAGTTGGCATTTGGCTAATCGAGGCTGACCACACCACACCCATTTCCTGCTCCTTCTCCTCTGATTGGTCCTCTCCCCTCCCATTGCCACGGTAACCACACTGACTTCCTGTTTCCTCCCAGGCCCTTAAGCCACAGAGCTCCTAAAAATACATCCCTGGACTTTTCCTGTGTGTGGTTTATTTTTCAAAACCATTGTTGAGCCATCAGCTGTTTATTCGTTTAGATCCTCGAGTCGCTGCTAAATAAAGGCAGAGTTATTGGGTCATAGCCTGAAACAAAAGCAAAAATAGTTCTTTGAGGTTACGCTGGCAGGAGAAAGTCATTTTGAATGTGGATGGAGGAGACTTTGGAACAGACAAGGACTTTTAGAAGTGAGAAGGATAGCACACATCTGGGACCACAAGTAAGAAAAAGTGATTCAATCTTCTATCCTGGGATACAACAAATCCAATGATCTGCATCCTATCACTTTGAAGCAGCTGAAATAAAAATTTGGGGGCACTGTTTTCCCTTCCCCAGACATGGTTTGGACTGAATTTGCACATTTGTATCAGAATTCTTGACAAGTGAGGTCCAAAAAGTGACCGAATCTACTCTGGAAGCATGGGATTCACAATAACTGAAATAGCACAGGAATCTTTACGGAAAGAATGGCTGCTGCTGTGCTTTCTTGAGCTAATGCTGCTTCAAAATCCAACAAATATGAAGAAAATCCTGGCATCGTATTCATTCATTCCTGGACTCTAAAGAAACTAAAAGAGCATAGTTTTACAATTGTCTGATTTATAAGTGTGTAAGTAAGATTTGTTCAAACGAGGCTTTCATTTTAATGTATTTCATTGATATTATTGCTTTTATTTATACTTTTATGTATATTTGAATTTATTTATGGAGAGCCCCTTGAGATGCATCATCTCATTTTAAAGGGGGACCAAACACATGCAACAGCAACATTATAACAAAAGGACAATAAAACACCTTACAACAAAAGACATAACACACAAAGTCAAACATTACATGACAATTCTGCTCACATAATCCCCTCCCCCCAAAACCATCTCAGTGTAAACTTTTTTTTTTTTTTTTCCCAGTTAATCATTGCCATTAAAAACAGTGACATTCAGTTTTCAAATGCATAAACAAAGCGCTTCTAAAGGTGCCAAAGGAATATTATGTACGAATTTATTGCTTTTGATTTTACTGACTATCTTTTTTAGGATTAGTAAAGTTAAGTGTGCATTTATTTACTTATTTTCATTATTATTACGGTTGTTACTCTGTTTCTGTACAGCACTTGGGAAATTATTTGTTTGTAAAATGTGCTGTATAAATAAAGTGAATGGGATTGGGTCGTTTTAGGCCTCAGAGACTGTTACCATGTCACCAAAAGCAAACAGCAACACTGTCGCGTCTGCCAATTGTTGGATCAGCAAAAAGACCGATAGTCCAATGAGGTTTATTTGGTTTTGGTATTTTCAGACCAGAGAACCACTTTATAGACTGGGATGGAGCAAACATCATTGAGACAGAGAAACAGATTGAGATAATAAAATTCATGAACAAGGGATTTATAGAGAACAGCAAACATCGTTGAAGGCTTGAGGAGGTAATTGAAACACAAAAAACATGATGATTGGGCCTTTTAACTCTCACACAGCTTGGATACTGGGTCGGATTTGTTGTGGATTTTCTTAACACGCTGCAAAATAAAGAACTGAAACGGAGCTCTGTCTCTTTTCTTTGATCAGATCACTTATTTTTTATGTGTACAAGTAAATATATATGCCACTGACAAAAAAATATCTTTTCGTGCACGAGTTCAATGAGCAAAAACAGAATGAACAATGATTAAACTCTTAAAGTCTATTTGACAGGTTAGACACACATTTCACTTAAACATAGAGAACATGATTATATTTAAGATTTTACAAAAAATGTTGCCTATTTGTCTTCAGTTTGCCAGTTTTTTGTAAAGTTTGTAATTGCACTTCCTGATTGGACATGAGCAGCAAATATGACATCGTTAGAGGTACTTCCACAACAGTTACCTAGCAACCACTTTGAAAACAATGGCAAAATTCCATGTATATTACACCAGGGGTTCCCAAACTTTTCTGGCAGGGACCCCCAAAATAGACACGCAACTGACTCGGGACCCCCTAAGCAAAATGAAAAATAAGTTAAAGTGTCAAAGCATGTTATATCAGCTTTAATATTGGTTATTTAAATAGTTTTATGTCTTATTAGACCCTATTAATATACTGTTTTTAGTTTGAAAAATAGAACAAATACAGTGTCATCTTTATTCAAATTAGATTTTGAAATCATCTCATGACCCCCAGCTCATCCCTCGCAACCCCCAGGAGGTCCCAATCCCCACTTTGGGAACCATTGCATTACACAATAGTTATGATTTGACAAATAATAGTACACGATAACACCTTTATTTTGTTGAATGACCGTTTAAACCGTCAGTTGTTTGTTTATTATCGCTGTATTTTCAATGGCACGTCGCTTTTTGATGACATCACAGAAGGATTCAGCACCACTTCCTGTCATTTTAAACATTTATTTTTCAAAATTTCTTTACAAACTGCTACTTCACAAATGTAAAACTAGAAATATTTACCACAGATGCCCTCCCACCAAAGTCATAATTAGAATATAATAAGAACCTGTCATATAGACTTTAAGTTAGATGGCGCTGTTGTCCAGTTTCTGCCAAAACCTGTGTAAATCTACTGAAAAGATACGTCACAGCGACATCACGTGACACTCTGAAGAAGACTGCGAATAGTCAAAGCAGTCGGGTATGAAAAGCAAACAATCTTTCATCTGAAAAAAGAACCTTTGAAATAGAGCATAAATACATGTATAAAACCCTTCTCGAACAGCAAGAAAGAAAGAAGAAATACATGTCTCTGCAAACAGGGATGGGGAAAATAAAACTTTCCTATTTTAGCATTGTTGCCTCAAACAATGATGGATAATAGTATTAAAAATCCTTATTAAAATTTGAAAACATGACATTTTCGCAGCATAAAATACCTAATTTAATGACTAGCGCAATCATGTAAATCAGAGTACAACGCTGCTGTGACTGCGAGTCTTCTGATGCATTTCAAAGTGCCAACTCTAAAACCCTATTATTATTAATACAAGTCAGTGCAGTGTTCTGGAGGCAGTGAGACAAATGAATGTGCCTTACCACTGTGTTCCCTCAAAGCCCCGAGAGACGCTCAATAACTTTGTACCACATTTGTGCACTGAAACTAAATATTACCCGACAGAATTTCAACCACGGAGTAAAAAAAGAAGCACATTTTGTCCAACTTTACAATTTAGTGTCTATCAAATAACCTGCCAGCACTGCATACGCCAAATCCTAATTTAATCTTAACCTATGCTTTGATACAAAATCTAATATCTCATCTAGCTGGAGATTACAGTCTGTACCCATCACATTACCGGGAATTACACTGGTCCCACTGGGATTATCTAACAGTATTCATCTCACCACACGTCCCTTTTGTGGTTCGCGCTTCCTTTAATCAGAGGGATCCTTCATTGGAGCGTTAGGGCTGACTCTATTTCCAATTTATTAGGTTATATTATTGTAATGACGGGGGAAAATTAGATCACCATTTTGAAGCGTATTTTGAGAGGAATGCCTGGATGCTTTTCTCGCCTTAAAATCTCAAAAAAATGACGCAGAATTGTAATAGATTTTCAACACATTGTTAACTCCTTTCGAAGATAAAGCATGCTGCTGTACAGAAAAAAAGGCAAAAACTGACATTTGAAACTAACAAAAAAGTATTTCTTTACATCTTGAATTAATTTGCATTTGCCTTATTTCACTTCCTGTGCTGAAGTATGTTTTGTTTTTGTGTTTCTATTCAGTGAGTGGAAGAAACTAAAAGAACAGCTCAATGTCCAAGTAGGAACTAATTTAAGAAAGAGTTAGTTTTCAAAGTCTAAGATGGAGAGAATGATCTGTGGTTATTAATTAAAGTGCGTATGACAGGTTTTTATGATTTTCTAATTTTGACTTTATTCAGTGTATCAATACTTGTTGTAAATATATATAATAGTTTTATACCAATCATGTTGCTGTTTCTGGAGAAAAGTTGAAAAATATGTTGAAAATGACAGGAAGTAAACAAACTGATGACATCACACTGGGGAGACAAACTTTATACACAATTTACACAAAATAAACTACTTTTTTGACCATTTAAACATTAATTCAACTAAATAAATACGTTCAAACGTATTTTTATTTGTCAGGTAAAAGAATTGATGACATTAGATGAGTTTTAGCCCAGTTTACAGTGTGGTTCCTATGGTAATTTCACTTCCTACAACCAGGAAGTGAAATTAAAACTTATAAAACTGCTAAACCGGGATAACATTTGTAAAGAATTTTAGCAAAACTTGAAATATATCTATCTTAACTGCATTTTAGATAAATGAGTGGTCCAACCTGTCATGGGCCCTTTAACTTTGTTGGTTCATTGTAAAGTTAATCAAATTAAATGTTTTGTCTATAAGCTGCATGATGAACATACAAAAGAAGTGGTATATATTCAGAATCAGAATCAGAATCAGAATCGGTTTATTGCCATTGTCAGTGATCAAAATTCACAAACATAGGAACTTGCTTCGGCGGATTCATTTAGTTGTGTAGAAAGTAATGAGGGGTGGGAGATAATCCTTTTTCGAGCTACATTAAATGCTTTTGTTTTGACACGTCATGAATGTTTGATTATGTTGATCACTGTAAATGAGTATACTTTTTGTTAACCTCGAAAGAAAAGAAAACAATCCGTTTTGTATTATCTGTATTACTGACCTGAGCATGGTCGCATATTTAAAATGCAGGGCTTGCTCTGAAACCAAATGACCAATGCAACAATGTGGACTGATGCCAAAGCCAACTCTTTACTGCTGAGTAAACTGAGAGCGACATAGAAGAGTAGCTCCCCCAGTTGTTGCAAATTAGACTGAAACAAACTAAATTAAGCCATATTATTTGGCATGATGCTACTTTATTAAAACATTTTTACGCTAAATTGATGTTTCTTTGTTTTTTATCAACAATCATGATGCTTTATGTACATACAATTATACAAACTAAAGTTCACACATTGCAATATAAGCCCTGCTAAGTCTCAACCAACAGATCGATGAAATTAAGAACAAAGGACAATAAAGAGGAACGCCTCATGAACCTCAAGGCAGATCTAGATAATTGCCTTTGTGTACAAAAAATCTTGAAGAATAGACAATACAAGAATGAATGATAAATGCAAACATACACTTTCAAAATCAACAATAGTTTTCCTGGATACTTGCAATATCTGGATAATTTTGAAGGGGCACTGTGCAACTTTTGTTTTCTTTTTTTTGAGGTCTGCTACGTGTTTGTCTCATAGAAAACTGTTTTATTGCCAAACAAACACCTCTCAGATTGTTTTTGGCCCTTTAGGCTTTAATGGACAGATCTGATCTCCTTAGTTGTCTCCATGGAGTTCAATAAGTTTAAAGCCATATTGTAGAACATTTCAGGCAACAACCAGGTGAAAGATAGTGCACCATTAAGGTTTAAGGGTTAATGAGAATTTAAATCACTGTACATTCAGTTGTTTAGTCCATTTCAATCTTTATCTGATCAAAGATAAAGATTGAAGATTGATCACATGTTGATGATTCAAAAAACCATAAAATGCTGTACACTAAAGACACTCTCTTTAAAACAGAAGCATGCACTTTTTTGTTAAGTATTCAAAGTAAATCCTGCATACCATTTTAACTAACCCCTAATTGCTTTTGTAAAAAATAGGAATAGGAAATGACCCTCCCAACAAGTTAATTTTAGCTCTGCACCCAGCCCTGTCTACTGGCCCACCTCTTCTGCTCTGAAAACTACCATTGTTTAAAATGCACTCCGTGTCACGGGAGTTCAAAAGCAGATCAGGGATTGAAATGCTAAACTCTGCAGTCTGTAGATATGCATTATGTGTTGTTTTGCATGCAGTGTCTGTCGGCACCCACTTTAAAGTTAAAAGTTCAACGATTCCCATCAAACACTCAATGGGCTCATCCTGCTATTGAGTAAGAAGTAAATGGACAGAATATAGCATTGTTCAAACACAAAAGCGGCAATGAATAAGTGGAAGAAATGAAAGGCGCTAAATTTGGAGAGGGGCACAAAGTTAAAGGTGCACCGTGTAACTTTTCTGGAGTAAGGGCTTTCAATTGTCTCCATGATTTTATTGCTTTGCCTGAAATAAGAAGAAAATTGACATTCAACTTATCTGTATTACATTTATTCAATAACGCTCACATGAAACTCGCTCTGATGTCACCTGCTTGTCGAGGAGATACATCTGTTTAAGTTCATACTTTAAAAAATGTATATTGAAGGCTCCATTGGTTCTCAGGATTTGTCACACACTAATCCAGGACTAAACCAGGTCTAAACTAGGTCTAAACCAGAACTAAACCAATAATAACAGATAAAATATGTTCTATACTTTTTGAAGATGGGTTGAGGGTCAGATCATAACCCTTGGAGGCCAGATTTGGCCCCTGGGCCTTAAGTTGAATAGCCCTGCCTTATAGTTTTGACCACCAGAGGTGGAAAATAATTAAAACAAGTACTTAATGTAATAAAACATTCACCTTATTCCGCCCTGCCCACTTTTGCCTCTTTTTGCTACAGATCAGCACTTGACCCGCAATGGCACTTCCTGTTTGGCGGAACAGGACAGAAACAGTCAGGTTACTTTTTAGAATTTTAGATCAGTCTTTTATGTTTTGGAGTACAATTATATGATTAGAATACTACTCAACTACAGTGTCATGTTTAAAAAAAAACTACTAAAATAAAGTCCAATTATCACAAAAATCTCAATAACAGTAACACAAGTCTTTAGTTACTCTCTGTCCCTGGTTATTCAAATTGCAGGTTGGAGGAAACCTTGTGATCCAAATGTGCTATGCAAACTGTACAGCTGTTTAACCAAATCACAATATACATTTGCATTCATCTTCTGCTAGAAGTGGAGCCTAACTACCTTTTGTACATGCTGGACAGTGGCTAATTTCAGAGTTAAATGGTTCTGTATTAACTGTGAAACTACATGACCCCCCAATGACCCTCATTTCAGACAAGAGTCCACAGCTGAACATTGCTGCTCAAAACCACAAGACTAAAAGATTGTAAACTAATTCTATTAGATGGTTTGTTTTAGTCTTTTGTTTAGTATGTCATTATCAATCCACAAACAATATAAACTACAGAGACTGATATTTTGACAGGATACCGCCTTGGAGAAGTGTCGTCACTGAATAAAAATTTAGAACTATTCAGAAAAGTATAACAAGTCTATCTGTTTATAGCATTTTGGCAAAAAAAAAAAAAAAAAAATCACAAATATTTTTAACATTTCCAGAAGAAGAAAAGTTGGCTGCTACCCATGCACATTTGGAAGCTTGTGCCAATAACTTGAGGACGAACTCGGCATATCGCAGAGATTAAAAAAGATATTTCAAAGTTACGTAATGTTGCTTTACAAAGATACGTCAACGATGAGGTAAAGGGAACCCACGCTGTGATCCAGCATTTGTGTAACGTTGTGATGGAGGCCTTTCTCTCCCCACACACTGAGCCACGAAGGTCAGCTGTGGAAAGTTACACTAAATAATGTACATGAGAAGTGGCAGCTGCCAGAAAAATACAGTCAGTCATTCACAGAAGCCTGGAGCAGACAGAGGAGCCCGGGCCAGAGCACGGGCAGTGAGCTTCTGTCTCATTATCAACAAATGACCACACACTCAGGACAAAGCTGGAATGTACTGTAGGTGCATCGCAGGCAATACACATGCTCTGAATTAAAAGTACAATTACTAATTTATCATCATATTTGACTGTTTTGATTGTTAATGCCTGCACACTTAGGTTTGTCACAATAATTACTAAATCGAATTCTCGTTCAATGAATTAAAATAGAACTGAGTAACATTTTACCTTATTAAGCGTCTTTGTAAGTCTGTGTGTTGGTTGTAAATGTATTTTTGGGCCGTTTGAAGCCCTCATCATCGCCCCCTGTTGTCTGAGCGGAAAGCCAGCTTTACATCATTTCCAGACGCCGACCCAAAGACGACGCTCCTGAGGAACCCTGGCTCTCCTTTTTATATTTGGCGACATGAAATGTTTTTGTATGTGATTGTACTTCCTTATTTCAATAAAAAGGAAGGGGAAAAAAAGAAAAAAAATGAGCTTTTGGGTCTTTTTACTGAGTGTATTTCCATAAGAGACCTGCAGGGGGAGCTCTATCACTGAATTTACTTAGTTCTTCTGCAATATTTTAGTATTTTAGTAATTATCATGTGTATCTTTTCTTTGCACCAACAGGAAACTTTGTGTTATTTTTTGGTAATATATTAAATTTCAACTGTAGAAGATTGAATAATTAAGATATACAATTCTACAATACTGATTACCTACTTAACCCTCTTGCAGCTCATGATTTTTACAATATGGTTCATTGGAATAGAGTTGACTTTGATTGTGTCAGTGATATAAAGTTTCATTATTATTGTTTATAGGGATATTTGTTATCATAATTAGTTATCGTGACAGGTCTATGCACACTTTTCTATAATGTATAAAGAGCTGCAGTCCTCCTGGATTTGAGCGTTTGACACGGTACATCACAACATACTGCCCAAATTGCAAGACTTCAATTTCTACTGTAATACTGTAAAAATGATTCAAGTATATTTAACCAACTGCTCCCAGCACGCTAGAATATGAACACAGCTATCATTCGCCCTTTTTCCACAGGTGTACCACAAGGTTTTGTTCTGGATCCATTACTATTTTCTCTAAATCAATGACCTCCCGTCGGTTTGTCCAGATATTTCAGCTCAGACTTATGCAGGAAACTCTAAGTACACAGCAACAGCTCTCAAAAATACAAAATTACTAAAATAAATGTTAAAACACTGTGTCCCAAATCTTTTTTCTCGCAAGGACCAATGCTAAACATTGCCATTTTCTCAATTTCAAGAAACAACTGTGCAAAATATAATTCGATAATCGATTATTTTTGTTAATCGAATAGTCTAGCAAATATTATTTTTGATTAATCGGTTTGTTGTTTAGAATGCAAAAGTCACCTGATGAAGATATTTTCACCAAATTCTTACTAAATTTGACTCAGATGAAGCTGAAGTGAAGCTGTTTGATCCTGGTGGACTACATTTATGGACAAAAAAGTGTTTTCATCAAATACACTCAATTTACACATTTTTTTCCTGTTATTTTCATGCAATTGCAGCTCAATGTGAGTCATAAACCTCTTTTTTCAGCTCATAGCATGTTATGGAACCTAAGTATAGTCCAGTTAATGATTATTTCAATAAACGATTAGTTGCAGTTAATCGATTAACTTGTTGCAGTCTGAATTTTCAGAGTAAATCACATGGAAACCGTGGTAGACAATAAACATTTAAAAAGATGTATAACGATTTTCCTTCCTCCAGTGCTGAATGCCCCGTGGCCTGGTTTTGGGGAGCCCTGGCGTAAGGTCATCAAACATTATGAATCAATAAAGGCAATATTCTATTAGGAGCCATCAGGTCGAATTGATTCATCAAAAAGACAATCAGTGTGAACCTGGAAACCCACTGCAACAGTTAACCCAAATGAGCCCATGGACCAAGAGAGCCAGTAATGATCTGTAATTAGGCCAACTTCACCATAAGAGCCTGATCGTGCCAGCGGGGAGAACGTCTTGTTTCCAAACACAAGACAAGGCAGACAGCAACAAACAATGTCTAGACACATTCAGTGAATTTCGTTATTGCACAAAACAGTGGAAAACAATTTCTACATTTATTTCTCTGGAAGGGAAATGGGCTGAGATTGTGGTGCTTTGCCATTTAGCGTTAAAATTATGAAAAAATACAATGGCTTTCAGTCTGCTGGATTTATTAGCATTTTTTTTTCTAACCAAGTTTTGACATTATAGTAGTTGATGCCCCAAACCACCTTCTCCAATATCCGTTTGTTTTACATGGTGTGAGTTAAATAATGGTAATTCTTACATATCTGGTGGTTTAGCCAAGGGGACGACTTTTCTTCAAACAACTATATTGTTTCAAAACACTAAAATGGTCCAAGGTTGATCTCAGATGTTGACCAAAAAGTACCCCAACACAAAAACAATGTGTTAATTGTCATTGCAGTGAATGCCTGATCGTCCTGGGAAAACGACTACAATGAAACATCTGATACAGTCTATCCACCTGCCCTAGGCCTGAAACACAACCAAAATGTCTACATGCACAGACAGCAACAAACACTGACACTTCTGGCGATGTCTCCACAGCCGGGAATGTCTATCCAGAAGGAAACAGTTTTATCAATGAGAGGAAGTTTATCAGATCTTTTTGACAGTGATTTACACCAAAAATATGTGATTATTGTCCTGTGCTCAGCAATGCAATTTACGTTAAAAAGAGTACATTTTTTCCCCTCTGGCAACAATAAAGAACATATTTTGCAGCTGGGATTGTTAGGGCAACACCAGCATTCGATAAACGGGGAAGTTATCAAAACTACTGCCCTTTCAAAGAGAGAAAATGCATGATTCAGTGTAGACATTATAGCTTCAAATATATGGACAGCAGAAAATAATAGGATAAAGATTCAAGTCAGTCATATTATCCTTTTGAATTATATCATTACTTTCATATTCAAAACAAGTATTACGTAAAATGTGTCCAATATCATAAGTTCTTCATGTTGGCTGGTCTATGTTATTCCCTTTATTTATTTAGTTATTTTTATTTTTAGTGGTGGTGCAGAAGTTAATCCATAAAGTAATTCAGTTTTCCACCAGAATCTATACCATTTTTTGTGGGGCACTGTGTTAAAAATATAATTTATATTAAAAAACAACAGAACTCCTTTTATTGTTTGCAGCGGTCCGCACTTTTTCCCCCCTTCGTCAACACATTCTGAACATTCAAATTATTATGAGTTTATAAGCGCGTTCATAACTTTCAGGGGGCAAAGCGGTGTTGGGGCATTAAACCAATAACCAGCATATTAACACTGCATCAGCGTTACTTTCTTGTTATTGTGAAAATTGCTTCATTATTAGACGCAGAATAAGTTTTACCATAAGAGCTGGGGAATATATACTGGGGAAAACTATACTCTATACTTTACTCAAAAAAATAAAAAACTTTCTGAGAACAAACGGAAATGGAAAAAAAAACACAAATATTATCTTAAAAGACAGACTTTCCTCCACCAAAATGTATTACTTTTTGGGATCTACCAACCAACATTTAACACTACCATTGTAATTGTACTTAAAAGATCCTTCATGTCCCACTTTAAACCAACTTTCTGAATGAGGATCTCGTGGCTCAAATACAAGTGTTTACATCTCCACATGCACGAACCTGCACAAAACAAACCATAAACTAAACAGGCTGTTCCAGTGGTGCATCTCACACAGCGCAGTGGCCTCCAGGAGCAGCAGCCATCTGAAATAAAACGCCTTTTATAAGGAGCATAGGAACCCTCTTAGGAGTTATATAAGGAAAGAGCCCTGAGCCTGTTTTTCCACTGATAAAAGGGAATAACTACAAACATGGGCTAAAACGACCTGCGCTGAATACATGCTTGACTCATTTAGATTTTATTTTACCTTTGGGGCAATGCGACAATTGTTGTTATTTTAAAGGTGAACTATGTATGTGTAACTTTTTTTTTTGATAGCGAATCTGCCATCTGCTTGTGTGTGGAGATGTTTTTGCTTTTGGAGCAGAGATGTGTAATTGATCAAACTTAAAAAGGAAGGCAATACAGTTTTGTTATACTATGGAATATTTCAGGCAAAGCTATAGCATCTCCATGGAGACAAGCAGACCCTCCACATCCATCTTATACAGATAGAGCATCTTTAAGAGATATTTTTTTACATTCACAAATATTTAAGTTCGAAAATAGCAGCAACATTGGACTTGGTCTCTGTGATCCCCAAACAAACCCCCAGTAGTCTAATTAATGTTTAATAAATTGATATTCTCTAACTACTAAGTTAGTAAGTATTCTGACACAATGTGATAAATACCAGTGAATGAGGCTGTTTCGCAGGTTTTATTTTTGTTCAAAGCATCTATGAACATTTTGTCGTCTGAAAGCAAACATGGTTCAATAAGTAAAGGTTGTGCAGGTTACTTAAATCAATATAACAACAATGTCAGATTTCATTGGTTAATCGATTATCATGTTTGACATCGTAGTAGTAAAAACTAAAAACATAATCGCAACCATTTTAGAAGCATTATGTGAACTGGCTGTGTTTTTCAGACTGAGTTGTGTCACATACAGCATAATGGTGATTTACTAGACAATATGAATGAAAGAAAATAAGTATTTCATTGTTGTTTATTCATGGTGTCAATAACCGTGAATAGTCTTTAAATCATAATTCTAACAGTAATCGTAATCACTAAAATGTTAAATCGTGACATCTCGAAACTACAAGACATTTTGAATCACGGCATTAGGGCTGAACAATTTGGAAATTGGAATTGCAATTTGGTTTGGTTTGCAACATTTGGTTTAGGTTGTCATTTGTAGTTTAAAAAACACATTGTAAAACAGAAGAAAAAGCTAAGAATGCAGAGTAAAATACAAGATAATCTATTAAAAGACTGAAATTTGAACCGACAAACGATACAAATCTTATGCATTTCAGTCAGAACATGTTTGTCCAGCTCTGAACTAAAAGGTTAGACGTTTTTATGTAGAATAAGACGGTATACTTTGTTATTTGTCAAATTTTAGTACTTGGCCATTTGCTAATTGCGTTCATCCAAATTGTGATTTCGATTCGATTCGATTAACCCTGCAGCCCTGGATGGCATTATTTTTTACAGTGTGATAGAGCAGAGTCCGGCCCACAGCAGCACTTCGTCACGCACACGCAGCGCCGCACACTCGCACACAGCTGCCAGGCACAAAGTCGTTCATAGGCAGAAACAGCCACCTGCCCCGGCTCTGGTTCTAAAAGCCCTGGAGCTTCTCTCACTGCAGGAGCGGGTGATGCACTCACAATGGATACTGTGTGCACATGTAACCTGCCAGACACACTGCGCTGAACGCTGGTAATAGATGAAGCGGCTCTGGCCTTTTCCTGTGGTCTTTCCCACTGACATGAAGCAAAATATTTCTGCAATATCGCGGAAAATAAATGTGCTACAAAGAAGGTTTATTACTAACATATAGGACTGGCATGCACTAAATGTATGCTTTTAGGTCACTGTTTATTCTCGTTTGGGACTGAAACAAAGACAACAAACCCCCTTGTGGTTGGATTGAACCATTTTAGTGTTGCAAATATGTTTCTTTAATTTCTTTCTTTTTCACCAAAAATTGTTCAACCCACAATGTACGAATAATGATGGAAATATTTTTTTTATGTCTTCACACAACACATAAATCAATCAATCAAATTCCAAAGCGGTCAAAGTAAAACATGAAAAATACACATACTGTAAGACAAACGAACAACACAACATAATGAATTGTAATATCCCATATCAGCACTTCCTCCAGTGCCTTCAGAGTACAGAGTAGCACCTGAAACTACTCTGTCCACGTGGTATTAAAACAGTAATTATTTCATTTTGAGAAACCAAAATGCACATCATAAACTTAAAAACAAAGCCTCTAATCATAGCATGTAAACAAAGTATTTAAATTGTCTGAGACCCATAAGACAAATAAATATCCGTGCAACTGCAGTGGATATCTTTTTAGCATTGATTTAAATGAAAAAACACATTGGATATAGAAAATAACTTTAAAAAGTAGGCTTGACTACTAAACACTACTGAGCAGTCTCCGCAGCATGATAGCAATATTGGCTTGGAATTAAGGCTGAACAATGTGACCCAAAAGTATCGATATTACAATATTGGGAGAAGCAATAATCTACATCACACACTAACATCAAGTTCCTCCATCTGACAGAAATGTACTGGAAAAATGCTGAAAAAAGGCAGATATTGTAATTTTCATTGTACATTGATTTAGTCTCTGTTTGGACACATTATGCTATAGTGATATTTTTGAGCTTTTAACCATGTTCTAACAATATTTCATCATCAAAAACATACCTAGAGTTACATTTTGTTTTATTCACACAAGTTTGAAGAATGATGGTAAGAAAATCCTCTCCCCTTCGACTGTCAAAAACACTTCCTGCTGAACTCCCTCGGTCAATGACGTTTTTTCCAATTTTAGTCCTTCAATCAGACTCGCTCTGAGCATTTCTGCCGTCCAAACATGATGACTGTAACTGTGTGATAGCTTAGCATATCAACAGCATATCAAACCATTGTGTATAAACATGTGTAAGTTAATATAGCGTCTTCCAAGGCAGTGATAAAGTTATGTTGTTCTTTGAGATGCTAAAGTAAAGATAATCAGGAGCCTTTTTATATACCAATAACATAATACACATAATGCATAATCTTTGTCCTTTAAGTTTTTATTTTGACTAATACATTAAGTATCGCAAAAGTATCATGGCACTTAGTCTATATGACAATTGTTATGACTGTTACCTAGCAACCATTTTGAAAACAAGGGCCAAAATCCATATAAATTATACAACAGTTATGATTTTACAAATGATAATGCCTGATAACATGTTTATTTTGTTGAATGACTGTTTAAACTGTCAGAAAAATGTGTCAGTTGAGTGTTAACTGTCTCTTTTGTTTTCAACCGTACGTCACTTTTTGATGACATCACAGAGGGATTCCATTTTAGAACTCAGCACTACTTCCTGTCACTTTAAACTTTTATTTTTCAACGTTCTTCACAAACTGCAACTTCACAGATGTAAAACGATGATAAATATTTACCTCAGACGCCCTCCCACCAAACTAGGTCAAAAAAACAACAACAACATGAGAACCTGTCATATAGACTTTAAGCATATCGTAGTAACGTCCAACATCGTGCAGCCATACATGGAATAAATAATGACTGTCCAAATGTTACGTCACAGTTGCCTTTCTATGTTTTTCCCTTCACGTCAGAGCAAAGCTGCACACACAGAGCGCTTGACAGGCCGTTGTAAGGAGCTGTCGAGGCTTAGGCCCAGAGGCTGATTGGAGCAACTCTGTGTATGTGGCTGCGTTAACACATGAGTAACAGCACATGCGAGTACAAAAGTGCGCTCATCTCCACTGTCCTGTCTCCAGCATCGCCCTACTATTCGCCCAACTGGCCTCTGCTGCTGACTCATGCGCGCAGAACAAATAGATGGCATTGCATAATTTGATTACGACAAGGCAGAGCAAGGTTGGCCCAAAAATGAATCATAGAAAAATATAAAAGTGCAGTTTAAAAGTCACCAATCCGCAGAGGGTTGTAGAGGGACAAACACGTTTTGACAAATAGACAGGTTCAAGTCCCAGTCCTGGAATGAACTGTGCTTTGATTTGTGTTGGTGTAATTCTATATTTAGTTCTTGTCAGTTTATCCTGGATTTGAACTGCTTATTTTCTGGCTGTCAGACCCTTTTCGGACCCTTGGAAACTAGCTATTTAGCTTAAAACGGATGCAGTTTTAATGAGCTTAATGTCTCTAATGTATCCCTTCAAATAAAGACTAAAATAAACCTGATCTAGTCCTCTGTTAGTCCGAGTTTAGTCCTTGTTTAGATGAGCTTTGTCCTGGGCTGCGTCTGAATGTCCTCCCTAGTCCCTAACCCCTCATTCACTACATACTCCTGCACTCTTTAGTCGACTAAACAGTGCACTCGATCATAGAGCGAATCAGACGTGCAGCTCACAAAACTCAGACAAAAATCGATATCTGTAATGAATGTGGGTGAAATTTGCCTGAGATGCACATATTTATGGACTAACAATCAAGTTTTATTCATTATGGATTTCACATGAAACATCAAACGGACAGGATTATTCAACTTTTTGATTTTAATTTATTCACAGCTCAAGCTAAGGTAAGCGGTAAACAGTTTGTTTAAACTCCTGTTTGGTCCAATTTGTAGTTGCACAGATGCAATTCCTTATTTTTTTATTTTATATATATATATATTCTTTATTTTCTTTCCTATTTTTCTCTTTATTATTACTGTATACACCAATGTTATTACATATTTAAAACAAATAAAGCGGTAATTATTTTCATTATTTTCTACCGCTTAGTCCCGTTCCCAAGGTCTCGGGTGACTTAATGACTTAAGTTTAAAAATAAATGTCTTTGTAAATATGGTTTCCATCAGGTCCCTCTGTTAGACCCCAGAGTGTGCTTCTTATAAACGCCCCTGGACGTGGTGCAGCGAAGAACTGCTACAAACTGGGCCTTTAACACTCCAGGCGTCTTGTCATCAGAACCATGTTTTGTGTAACTTTTGAGGATAATGGTTTTTGCTCACATCAGTGCGGTGTGCGCGTCTGCAGTGATCGCTCTGACTGCGCTGCGCGATCTACGTCTTTTTTCAATTATCTTAAATAACCAGAACTATGCACATATGAGGTCTATCAATGAGACCCAGACTCCAGCCACAGCTTCGAGTCCACGCTGCCGCGCGGCACACAGATTTGTTTTTTACAAGCTGGCGGCGGAAGCAAAGCATAGAAAGGCAGCCAATCAGAGGCTACGCAGTTGCTCCTGCGTCCTGCACTGCTCAGCTTTATGATGGGCTGACCCTGGTAACGATGGGCTGAGCCACGGACCTGTTTTAGATTGGGCCGTTGATGTGTGACATCAGGACTGCACCGTGTCGCTCTAGTCTGACAATGGCTGGCCCAAAAGTGCACTGGCCCGGTGCTCCAGATGGCCAGTCCAGGGCTGATTGTGGTCAATATTGGCCGGTCTAGTGACCAGCGCTGGACACTACTTTTCAAGGTGCATTGTGGGAAATTTTGAGTGCAATACTTTTTCACCTGTTGGACATTCGGACACCACTAAAAATGGTGTGACCATTATTTAGTGCCCTATAGAAGGACATTCGGATGCAGCCCTAGTCTCAGAATCAGAATTACTTTTATTAATCCGCAAGGCGAAATTCTTTAAATTCTCGTACTGATTTTATTCCACATTTAGGGTGTGTTTGGTCTTAGTTTGAGCCAAGTTTATTCCTGATGTAGACTAACACCGGGTGTACACAGACTCCAGCGCAGATGCAGTTCACTTGCAGATTACCTGCCGTTCGTATTTCACATGGTTTCACGTGAGAACACATGTCAAAAGACTTGAAAACCGCACCAGACCACTGTGGTAGCCAGCAAAAATAGAGTTCTTGCGGATTCTTTCCACAGACCTAGAACAGGGCACACTGATTTTGAGTCCCCGCACTTGCACTGAAGTCAGTGTGCACTCAGCTAAAGAGTGCGTTCATACTTGTAGATGTACTTCCTGCTTCTGTGCAGTGCAGATTTGTTCCTTGCTTGCTCCAGCGGCTTAGCCTTTACTTCGCTTTTTTAATCAATTGGATTATGACTTTTTTAAGATACCCAAGGATTTACAAATTTTTTCCTACATTTTTAATGATTTATCTGACAAGCCAGTGACATGCCCAGGAGAAGAAACCATAAAAACTCCTGCGAACGCTGTCGGAAATATCAACAAGAAATGAATGAGCTACAAGGACATTTACTCGCTTTAGAATCTGAAAAAGGACCTCACGAGACAATGGCAAACGCATCCAGTGGTAAGAAGTCCACAGACAGTCATAAAACTGCTACTTTCAACTTAAACCTGCATGAGTCTTTTCCAAAACTAAAGGCTGCATCTTGAAATCGACTTGGTGCTAAGCTGAAGTGACACAAAGACCATGTAAAAGTGAAGTCACCTAAAATACACCTTTTACCACTATCAGAGACTGAACAACCAAAGAGAAAACAGATTATCTTCCTAAAACCATGACATTTTAGTACTAATGTGGACTTGGTTTGGTCCTGTTCTAGTCTTTGTTTTGTCCTGATCAGGTCCTGGGTTAGTTTTGGGTTTAGTCCTGGATAAGTTCCCTTTTTGATGTACTGAATGTGTGAAGTGTGAAGGCACCTTTAATTTAGTCCTGGCTTGTTTTGGTCCTGGTTAGATTTAGATTAAGGTTAAGATTAAGTTTAAATCTGGTTTAGCCATGTGTTACCCTGGGCTTAGACCTGGTTTAGTTCTGTTCCATCTTGGTTTACACCAGTTTCAGTCTTGCTTTAGAGTTTAGACCCAGTCCAGTTTAGAGTCAATTTAGACCAGATTTGTTTTTGGTTTACAGTGGTTTTAGTTCTAGTTTTGTCAATTTTAGCCCTGGTTTAGACACATTTTATTAATTATGTTGTCACTCAGGAGTTAATATTGTTTAGTCTAATTTTTGGAGTGTATCTGCAAGTAAAAAATGCACCCTTCCTCTGCTTTAGACTTATCTTAGTCTTGGTCTAGTCTAGTACCAGTTTTACCCTGGGTTAATCCTGGTTTAGTTCTTTTAATAGCTCATAATCCTGCATGGGAGCCTTATTAAGAGAGAGTGCTCCTTTTCTGACAGTTGACAGGGATAGCTTGAGGCACAGCGTTGCCAACACAGAGGGAACTGTCCCCTCATCTGCATGGGAATGAATAAAGCGGCTAATGCTACAAGGAGATGAGGTAAGAGCGGAGGAGAGGAGACGAGGAGAGGAATCCATTTAAATGAAAGAAGCAGAGAGGCGTCAGCATTAAGGCTTAATCCACTGCAGTCAGATGCTTTCTGCGCCGCCGGCCGATCAAGAAGGCTGTAACATACACCACAAGGATGCTCTGTACCACTATGTTATTGTTATATCAGCATCCCGCTAATGGTGAGGTTATTCCCGTCTACAGTCAAAACCGCTGTCCTATAGGAGCCTTCGTCAAGTGGAACAGCGGAAATCCTGAAGAAAACGCTCACAGTAGTAGAAAATAATATGCTAAAGATTCAAGCCACAAGAAAAATGTGAAAACCTATACCGTATGAGCCATATTTAAATGGAATGATGAATCAAAATAATTAATTGATTGAATTGATTCTTCACGTTGGCAGCACCGAAACAGAGCAAATGATCATGGTCTGTCTAGTTCTTTTTATGTATTTATTTTTTCTACATTTTGCTGCAACACAACATTTAGGTACAGAAGCGAGCTTGCAGTGTGGTTTAAGTGTATGGTTTTATTAAAATACTGTACTATATACTATATAATACTTTTATATATTGCAATTGGTGTATTCACAACATAAATGTACTAAATATTGATTTTATTATTTTCTTTTTTACAATAGAATGTATTATAAATTGTGTGGTGTTATACTCTTATGGTACTGTTATAGAACCGGACTACTGTAAAAAATATTCAGGAAATGGCCATTTTTGTTTTCTTTTTTAAATCGGTACATTTTAGTTTTACTATCAGGGTATGTCCGTTTACAGCCCTAATAGCAAATGAATGATATCATGGTTTATCACATCACTAAATAGAGATGAGGCTTAATCTTCCAGCTAATGCTGCGTTCCAGGCAACTGGGAAGTGGGTTACATATGTAAACAATCTGGCTAATGCTAATCTGTAGGCTAAAGGAATGGAACGATTAAACTACACAAATTAATTAAGCTTACTTTTTACTGTATATCATTATTGTAAAACGTCACAGCTGATCTCGTCTGAAGTGGGGATCCCTGCTCCCAGCTCTCAAGTAGGATTTACCAGTTGGAGCGTCATTCCAGAGCATTTTTTCAAGTCTGAGGTGGAAAATATCTCAGTTACCAGTTGCCTGGGACGCACCATTAGATAACGCTGACAAGATCTGGTATGGGTGCTGTCCTGCTGAACAATGGGTCAAATGCACAGAATGAATTTTCCTCACAAGGGGTTAATTAAGCATACCTAAATGAATACAATGACTTACAAATGACAGACGTTTGGTTCATAACTTGTGCTATTTTGTGACACTAGCGTCCTTCACTCATGGCATCATCAGACGGAAATGTTTTCAAAGTACAAAAAGCTTGTAAACGTTGCATTTTCTTACATAAAAACCACAGCTAATGAACAATGCATGACTTACACCACATCTCATGTTCAAGTGCCGTGCGTCCATGTGACTGCCTGCATCTGCGTCTGTTACGTATGTCATTTAGTCGCATTGGACAGTATGTGGCTGTACACAGACCTACATACAGTGTGTCCGCGTTTCTGTCCCCGGGGGAGAACCACGGGGCGACCGAGCTACAAAAGTGTCACATACAAAAGGGAACATCTCTGTCTCTCTCTCCTCCTCACCCACGCGCTTCTCGATTTAGCTCACACTTAAAAAGACAGGCTAAAGATAGAAACAAGAAGATGAACAGGAGCCAGCAGTGTCATGGCAACGACGAGATCACAAACACTAAGACCTGGTTTAGTCCTGGTTCAGATTAAGTTTAGTCATGGTTTAGTCCTGCAATATAGCGGGTTTAGACCTGGTTTAGTTCTAGTTTTGTCGGCTTTAGTCTTGGTTTAGAGTTTAGATACGTTTTAGTAATTCTGGTGGAATTGAGGATGAGTTTAGTCCTGGTTTAGATTGAGTTTAGTCCTGATTTACAGTGGGTTTAGACTTAGTTGAATGTGAATATTGTCTGGGTTTAGACCCGCTTTAGTCTTCATTTAGAATTAAGACACATTTTAGTAATTGCTGTGTAAATCAGGATCAGTTTAGTCCTGGTTTAGATTAAGTTTAGACCTGGTTTAGTCCTGGTTACAGTGGGTTTAGATCTGGTTTAGTTCTAGTTTTGTCAGCTTTAGTCTTGGTTTAGAGTTTAGATCCATTTGAGTAATTCTGGTGTAATTCAGGATAATTTAAATCCTGGTTTAGAATACGTTTAGACTTGGATTAATCCTGCATAATACGTGGTTTAGTTTGGTTTTGTCTTGGTTTAGACCAGTTTTTGTCCTGGCTTCGACCCATTTTAGTAATTCTGCTATAATTCAAGATGGTGTAGTCTTGGTTTAGATTAGAATTAGATCTGGTTTAGTCTTGGTTTACAGTTGGTTTAGACCTGGTTTATTTCTAGTTTTGTCAGCTTTAGTCCGGGTTCAGACCCATTTTACTAATTATCTTGTAATTTAGGATGAACTGTCTCAAATTGGCTTAAAATGTAATATGTATGGTAATATGGTTAATTTATTAATTTATACAAAAGGGTTTATTAATAAAACATTTAAAAATATGTTTTTGAGTAACCTTAAATAATCACATGAAAAACAGAATGACATAATGCTTTTATTTAACATTCATTTTCAACTTCTTTTTTTTCTATTTTTCATTTATTTATTTAGTTTACCCAGTTGGGACTTGGACTCGTCTCGGTTTTGTCTAGGATTTGATTTGTTTTGAATAGATCCAGTCCTGCTGTTGTAGATCTGGTTTAGTCCTGATTTAGACATGGATTAGTCCTGGTTCATGGTTTTAGTCTGTTTTTATTGCGGTGCAGTGCTACTTTAGAACAGGTCTGGATCAGTCCCGGTTAAGACCTGGCTTCGCTCTAATTCTGTCTCTCTAAACTCAGCTCCTTTCTTATGCTGTATGAAACTTTCTATAAGAATGAATGCTGTGACATCTTCTCCCATAATTGCATTTTTAAAGTGTAATCCAACTCCAAATGGAAAACATGCCAGGACACAAATTCAGTTCACGGTTTGCGATGGCTCAATGCTGTGGTTAACAGAGTGACTCACTGTTTTTGGGCTTCATGAAACAAATTAGGATCCGCCCATGAATGCTCAAATGTGTGAACAGTCAACATCAAGTCACATAAATGCACGTTTTAAGAAGGGCAAATATTGTTAATAATGCATAACAGATATTTCTCAAGCCAGTAAATCTTTTATGAGCTCTAGCGTGGGAAAAAAACTGAGGGTTGCCTAATTTTACATCACATCTTGGATTTAAAATTGTAAAGTGCTTGAATTTGAGCACTCTTTAATACCATGCATTAGTCATATATAGTGTTTTTCCAGACACTTTACAGTTTTAAACATTTGTGCATTATTCATTCTCTCCAAATTGGTGCTTTACTGTATCCACTGCTGCCCTGGCAAAGTCTGACGGAAATGAAGCTGCCAATCTGTGTTATCCGACCAATCACTCACACATCCCACCCATACACAGAGAAGTGTCTTGCCCAAGGGCAAAACAAAAATCTGCAAAGGTCAGAATAGGGCTTGAACTGCCAACCGCTGAGTAACTGTCTCCTCTTTTTGTATAATAAACCAAATTTAGTGCTGTCAATAAGATCACCCTTCAGTGAGGGTTTGACAAGTTGGAAACCACAATTCAATCGTAAAGTATTGGAAGATTCTTCTGACCATTTTTGAGCATTATAGGAATACAGTATCAATTATTATCCAAACTAAGATTATTCGTGGGTTTCAAACATTATGTAACATGAATATGACTTTTCATCACTCTGAAACCCTTGGTAACCAGAGCTTAAACTCCATTCATGGGGTCCTCAGTTAAAATTGGGATTTTGATGTTACCAATTATAAAATCATGAGTTTGCTCTTTAACAGCGTTTAATTGAGCTAGACAGAAAGATTTGTTGTTGTCAGCCTCCTCAAAAGCTAAGAGTTTCTTGTGTTATAGACCAGTGTTTTTCAATCTTTTTTGAGTCATGGCAATCTTACTTGGTTGAAAATATGCCCCGGCGCACCACCTACTAAAATATTACCAAATTACAATGTTCAGGGGAAAAAAAGTGCTATTAAATATAGCAAACATTGTCTATGCCAGTGCTACTGTGTCTGGTTCTTTAATTTTTCCCTTAGAGATTGTTTTGCTTTCTTTTTTAATTACTCAGGACACTCCAAAATGGCAAATTATTCAAATTAATTTATGAATCTGACGTTTTTCAAGGCACACCTGACCATCCCTTAAGGCATACTAGTGTCCCCCGGCACACTGGTTGAAAATCAAGGCTATAAACAACTGACAATAAACCCTTAAATGAAGAAAGGTTTTGTCAAAGAGCCCACATGTTTAAGACAAATTGATAAATGAGCTGATTGGTGACGACAGATGACATCCAGACAGGAAGTCAGGCAGCAGCTTTTGACCCGAGTTCCCGAAATCTTTTCGCCAACTTGTACGAGTGTTCGTGTGCATTTTTTGACTCTGAAAGAAGAAATGTTTTCCGAGTTCCCGTGGACCACATGAACGCAGCATTACTCCGGTCTTACCCAGGTCTGAACAAGGCCTGTCCATGACTAAACCAGTGTTATACTTTAGCTTAGTGGCATTAACTTTAAGCCCAAACATGTTTCCACCAATACAAAAGAAAATAATAACCAGGCTGTTCCCATTAAGTCTAGTTTCTGAATAAAAGTATATAATCTACGGGTATTTTACAGGTATTGGCTTTTGAAACAAAGAAGCTGGCAGCATCAAGTGAAAACAATAAGGATCAAAAATGGGGATGTTTCAAGTTACTGTGCGTTTCCTTCCACTAAAAATCCCCCAAGGCCTCGTGGCACATCAAAGCACCAATTTGAGCAAAACTGGAGTCACTTCCCGAGCACAGTTACATCAGAGTACAGTGGAGTTATGTAAAAGATAAGACAGACCTCATTTTGATTTAAACATTAATTTTTCCGAGACTTTCTGCACCGTGCAAGTGTACTAGCAGTAAATGTTAAGACTTAAAAATCTGGGTGTAGTTTTGGAAGGTAGTGGCCATTGTGTTCCTCGACCCAGAGACTTAAGATTTGATAAAAGTCAAAGTAAACTGAACAGTGAGTTAAGATTTGGTTAATGTCAAGCGTTATGGGAAAAAACCAGGCAGTGGTATGGCAGTGAGAATCTCTTTACTATGTTTTCAGGCCATTATTTCCATTCTTGAAAAATGAAGTCTACTTATAATTGGCACTTGTACTGTGTCATTCAATGGGTTCTCTTTCAGTCAACTCAAAACTACAATCAACAACACTCCTTTTACACAATTTCAGAAAAATATGACAAAAAAACATTGGCGTTTATACAAACAAAAGAACAATCCTGATTTTTATCATCTTAAAAGCATGAAAAACGCTAAAGCTAACAACAACTGGCATGCTAAAAGTTCACTTCCTGGTTCTAACTTGATAAAATGCGTATTATTTTCATATTGACAGCACACAGTGTCTCATTTTGACCCCAAGAGAAGTTTTTTCTATTATCTGTAAAAGGACTAAACTAATTTCGCTCAATTACATGGACAACAATCGCGTACAACTGCTTCAAGTAAAACAACAGGCTAGATACTTGTGCAACCCATATCAAACACCAACAAATCTCATCTCACAGTAAGTTGCATGTTATGAGTGACTTCTGTTAATGAGAAAATTGAAGCTTTCTCACTTATGGTTCAGGAAAAAAAAATATAATAATCAATAACAACAACATGATGCCATTGTAAATTAAGCAAATGGTGGTATGAGAAATTTTAAATCTTGTGTAGAAAATGAGTAGAAAACATAATAAAATAAAATAACTCACTATATTGACTTGCAGGGGCTCAGATCCCGGTCTCAAAAGACGCCTTCTCCTGCAGCTCCCAGATCTTAGTCGCACCGATGAGGACTGTCCAACATCTTAAATGCAAAGAAATATTAAGCATCAACAAAGGAAACGCACACAAGGGAATTATATCATGGAATCGAGGTCTTTTACCTGATTGTGGGAGTCGCAGAGCCAGTGCTGTTAAAGTGCTGCTGGGCAGAGGCAGAGAGCGGCAGCGCTGGAGGGAGGTTTTGAGGGGGGGCTCCAGAGGGGACACCCCGGGGGGTCGGGACAAGGCCTAAAGGGACTCAACAGTTAGGATCCACTCATGTCACAAATGCTGAGAGACTATTTCACACAGACACACAGTTCTCATGCACATTCGAGAGGAAAATCTGGTTTGGTCATCTTATTAGTCATGCCTGTGGTTCAGAGGTTGCGTTTACGTGGCATTTCAACATTCTTATAGTTTAAAATTTAGCTGCAGGACAGGTACGAATTACATTTTGGGATTTGCTGTCAATCTAAATGCATATGGTTGACCTTGTTTATTATGGTTAAAATCTCTGTAATTACTCTCTGCATGAAACAAAAACTGGCACAAAGTTTAGCGTCTTCTCTGTCAGTATAAATAAACTATTATATAAACTGATTATTTTTTCACAGTGGCTTCAGAAAGTGGTGCCATTACGGTGCTCCAAACACTGGATAGATGTCAAAAGGACTTTAAACCGTCCAATTACTAAGGCAAGTTTGTGAAGAAAAACCTGTGACAGATAATATGGTTCAACATTTGTGGAGTATTGGATATTTATTTCAAACTGTGAATCTCCTATAGATTTATATAGGTCTCTGCCCTTCATCTGAAATTATGGCATCATCAAAGCCAAAGTGAACGCACCTATTCTTCTTTAGTCCTAATTTGGCCTGAAATTTTTGAGATAGTTTACTGATTTGGAAGTTTAGACACAGTTCTTTCAAGGTTCATTCTTTGTTTTAAACAGCATTATCTTATTACGCTCTAGTTTTTATCTGGTTCAGTCCTAGTTTAACAGACCTGGTAATCTGTAATAGTAACACTGACTTAAATTTATCGAGCTATTCTTTTTTGTTCAGGCCAGTAGATTCCACAAATGACTCTAGGTCATGGGTAAGTCCTGACCTAGTTCACTTCTTGTCAAGTCCTACATTGGCCTCTTCCAACCGCTTTATGCAATGTCCCCTTTTTTCTGTAAATGAATGTATCTCAAGCCTGTTCTGGTGCTTTGATCTATGTGAGTGCCTCGAAGCCAAACCAGATCAGACCATACATCAAACCAGCCAGGACTATCCCGGGTCAAAACAAACACACACAGCGTTTGGGGGCAATGACGAGTAGAGCTCATGGATGCGATGAGGCAAAAAAATTGACCAGAAAGAAAGACTTATAAGCCTCGAAGCGAAAGCAAGACAAAGTAGGAGGAGGTTAACTGAGGAAAACCCAGAAATACAGTGTAAATGGGGCAGAGCATGCATGCATTGTTGCAGCATAAATACTGGGTTAGTACCATAGGCTGCCCTTCAAAAACTCTTGCGGACTCATAATAGGACTGAGCTATTTTTATCTGCAAACAGAGACTGCTGGAGATGTTCAGCTCTTGCACCTTTCTAAAAGATAACAGGCATTGAGTATCGTTCGACTGCATACTACACACTTGGCCTACATACTTCTACTATTTTAACATACGTTTAACAATATTTTTCTAGTATACAAAGGATTCTGTTTGCTTTTGACGTCTATGCTTTTAGGACATAAGCTAAAAGATTTGTTCACTGGCCTCGGACAGTGAGAAAAAACACACAGCCAATGGGGTAAAGATGTTAAAACTGTCAAGGCTAGAACTGGGCTATGCAGTGGCTCTGCGCTCAACGTCACGCTAGCTCGTTGTGCTAACTTTTAATAAAATGTTGTGCACGGAGACCATTGTGAATTTGTAGAGAATTGAGGACCAGAGTAACACATGTCTTACATCTACAAACTGGAAATGTGTTCAAAACAAGTGGTCCAAAACAGAAATATAATTGTTCTGGAAATTTGTCAACAACAAACATCAGCTGGAAATAAAATACATATTCATTTGTAATCATAAACTTCTGTTGATGGGTTTGATAATAAATCCTACTTTGTATTAGATGAAATTTGCATTGAAGAAACAGCTTTCATTGAAGCAGATGGTCAGTTCAAATCAAATATTGTCCTGTGCTGGAGAAATGCTAAAAAGTGAAATATTGGCTTGATATAACGGCGAACTGATATAGCGGTCTGTCTCTAATTTGCATACTAAAGCCTATGTTTCTAATTTCCTACTGTGAGACAAAAAAGCTTTTCTGGTGTTTGTTTGTGGACGTCTTACTCTGTGGTGTAGCTCGGTGAACTGCGTCTCCCTAGTAACACTGGTCTCTATGACAGAACAGGGCCTGGTTCGAGCAGCGGGCCGTTTCTGCTCCGGGGAGAGGTGCACGCTGGGAGCCGGTCTTCTCCTCCTCCGGCACAGAGAGCCCACCTCGGTGTAGTGGCTGTAGTAGTCCCGGGTCGCCTCGGGTCTGCGGAGGTCCAGGGCGACTGAGGCGGGACGAGGGCGGAGCCGGGCCAGTCTGGAGGAGCGGTCCAGGCTGGAGTGGTGCGCGGTGGGGCAAAGGTGTCTGACAGAGCTGCTTGTCTGCAGGGCAATCTGCTCACACAGCTGGGATTGGCACAGACACTCAGGCTTTGGTTCACAATCAGGGACAAAAATATACTTTTGGAATGGGAAGGAGATACTCTGCAATTCGGTCACTGCAAATTGCATATCAGTAGCAATTTTTTAGCATTTTGTAATTTAAATTTTTTTGTTGAAGTAGTAATATAATGTGTTGAATTGACAGATATTCCATGAAAGGGCTGCGATAGATTGCAATCAAACAAAATCGCAATTTGAATGGTTGCAATTAGAAAATCGCAACAACCGCTATTTATTTCCGTAAAAAAAAAAGAAAGAAAAAATTAATAAATTAAAATGTCCTCTGCAAACAACAAAATACAGTATCCTGTCTTATTATTATGTATAAGACCTGCTAAACAAATGAGGCGAGACAATGACCCCTACAAACATGCTCTGAAATGTCGTTCATATTTCTGTCTTTTCTCAAACGTTAACGCTCGTGGACGTGTTTAAATGTGAACTTTGAACACAATCCTACAAATTAAAAACTAATTGCAATCACAAAACTAAAAATCACAATTAGATATTTTTCCAGAATCTTACAGCCCTACTCCATAACTTTAACTTTATACCCTAGTACTCTTCAGAGATTAAATACAATGACTTGTGACCAGGCCTGTCATGACAATAAATTTTGAAGTCTGATATATATCGCTACAGAAATTCACTGACAAAACAACTTTAAAGCAGGATAATCGCACTAAATCCTTTCCTAAATGCACAATATTGTAAAAATAAAAATAAATAAATTGCACAATCAAAAAATGTCAGTGTCGATAATGAGTCTTTGGAGTCACTAATTTGACTTTCTACAGTTCAAATCATATCTATCCAGTAGAAAAATAGCAAAAATTTTCCCACTTGTGCAAAGAAAATGTATGCACAATGAATATTACAGTTCTAGTGTGTTCTGGTAACGCGTTTGAATTCAGTTTTCCACACAGTTTAAACACAATGAGCTTATGCTGCACTTTTTAGCCAATTTAAGATTAAAGCATGATTCAAGCATCAATTTAATATCTACAACAGCTACTCTTACTATTACTTCTACTACTGTCACTCCCTAAACATCAATACAACTATAGGCCTACATAACAGCACCGATTCAAATACAGTTTTCCGCACTTGCATAATCAGGCCCAATGATAGTGTGCTGAGTCCCGAGATGTCACATTGCATCTTGTCATGGGGAGTTTGGGCTAACGTGTCCTGACTTGTTGGTGCGACAGGGAGGGGGTGACTAATGTCTTCAGTGAAGTGAGAAGCGAAGGCTGCCTCACTAACCTCCAGGGCTGCCACAGACACACATGGACAGCTCCATGGGAAAATATATAAAAGCATTTCCTCTTGTCATATAACACTGGGAAAAAAACTGCTTTTGTGAAACTGCAGTCCCTCTGAAGGCCAATAGAGGGAGCAAAAGGACAGTTGTATATGTCACATTCAGATCTTTACTTGTAGGTGTGTCATCTTTAATATTATAACATCTTTTTGTTTGTTTATCTGTTCTAGATTAGACTTGACAGTTCACAGGACACACCTAAAACTTATATCAATCACTGGGTACATTAATATGGCCAGTTAAAATCATAAAAAATATAAGATCAGTATTTAGATCTGATTATTGCTGTGTGTTTACATGCACAAGTGACTTGAGCCAAGTTATGAAAGGATTTTGAAAGTAATTTTCCTTGCACAGGTGGGAACAATCAGACTGAAATCAGATTACTCACATCAGATATAACAGATAATTATCAGATTTAGTGCGTGTGTAAACATAGCTACTGAGTAATAGCTTTTCAGGTATTTTTTAGATTTTCAGGAACTGTTACAGACCATATAGCAGCGTTATTCAACAAGGGCCAGATTTTTCAGATGATTTTGTCCCTGGGGTCAGAAACACGTCCAACGCGCCAACACTTTTGAAATAAACAGGGTCTAAACCAGGTCTACGCCAAACTAAACCAGGTCTAAACCAGGACTAAACCAGAGCTAAACCAGATCTGAACCAGGACTAAACAGGGTCTAAACCAGGTCTAAACCAGAACATAACAAGGACTAAACCAGGTCTAAATCAGAGCTAAACCAGGTCTGAACCAGGACTAAACTAGAGCTAAACCAGGTCTGAACCAGGACTAAACAGGGTCTAAACCAGGTCCAAACCAGAACATAATCAGGACTAAACCAGGTCTAAACCAGAGCTAAACCAGAGCTAAGCCAAAGCTAAACCAGGTCTAAACCAGGACTAAACTTGAGCTAAACCAGGTCTGAACCAGGACTAAACAGGGTCTAAACCAGATCTATCCCAAAACTAAACCAGGTCTAAACCAGGACTAAACCAGAGCTAAACCAGGTCTGAACTAGAACTAAACAGGGTCTAAACCAGGTTTAAACCAGAACATAACCAGGACTAAACCAGGTCTAAACCACAACTAAGAGATTAAAAAAGATAGATAGAAGATTTTCTGTATTTGTGAAAGATGTGCCAAATCATATCCTTTAAAGGGCCTGATTTGGCCTTAAGGTGAATCAGGGGAGTAGACAAGGTGGGACAAAGAGGTCTGTTGTCCTGTGCCTCAGGTTCGTAGGAGCCCAGAACAGGACCCTCTTCCTATTGATTAATATTAGAGGGGGGCCCATGTGAGGCTTCTGGCCCCCAAATTTCTGTTGACCGGCCTGAGTTGAATAGCCCTGCCATATAGTGTACTGTATGTGTTGTATACGAACTCCGAAAGTATTAACTGCACCACTACTACAGTAACACAACTGAAACAAGGCTCTACTTCTTTTGTGTGCTGCTGCTATTACCATAATATTTTGCATGAGAAAACAGCTTCGACTATTGATGACATGAATGCTACTCTTACAACTCCAACTGCAATTACATTCAGCGTCATACTCAAATAAAAGTAAAAGTGCACATTCAACTTTTGAGTAATGTTTTGAAGCATATTTGTGGCAATAGCACAATGGGTTTGTTGATGTTATCGATGGGAGAAGCTGCAATGAGATGATGTTATGGTTATTGCATGAATGTGGTCAATATTGCAGAGCGATGCACAATGTTTCTTTCCAATCGTTGATAATAATTTAACAAATTAAATCCAACATAACTTGTACATTAACTTTGGGGAACATACCTTAAATATTTCTTCAGTAGAGTCAGACGCTGGAACACTATTGGTCGTACTGTCTTTGTCGCCGTGTTGTGATTGGACATTTACTTCCTGTATCTTTGTGGTGTCAGGTGGAGCATCCCTGGAATCCTGCTCATTTCCTGTCTGTCCCTCGGCCCTTTCCTCCTGCATCTTTAACGGATCCACAATGACTTCTGCCTCTGCTTTATTCTCTGCACTTACACCGTTTTCCACTATATTATTGGCCTCTCTGTGTTGGTTTTGAAAGCCGTTAAGAGCGTGAGATCCTGATTGGGTCTTCATAAGTTTGTGAGAGCCTTTTCTGGGACGTCCCATGGCCTCACTGCTGAAGCTGCCTGAGGATTTGGTGGTGCGTGGAGACGCAGGTGTGTCTGAGTGGATGGACAGGGACACACTGTGGACGTTGTTGACCGTGCGTGGTGGGGCTCTTGGCGAGCTCACAGGAGTCTTCTCTCCCTCTGGAGGAGAGAAAGAACGTGTTGTGGTCCGCCATTTTCGAGCCGTTTCTGCTACACTGTTGAAAAACTTAAATAGTCCTCCAAAGTGACCCTTGGTGTCTGAGTGCTTAGGCAGAGGCTGTTGGAAGTCCTTTACGCTCTCAAAGTCCACAGATCCAAAGTCGGAGTCCAGTGTTTTGTCTAGAGAGTGTAACTCTGAGTCAAAGCTCCTCTCTGAGTAGGACGCACCGGCCTTTCCCAAAAGGGAAATTCTCCGCAGGTAGCTCCACACGTCTTTGTGTCTCCTTCCTGCACCTCGGTGGGTCCTGGGACTGTCTCTGATGATCGCCTCCTCACATCCGGATGCTTTGTTACAGTTGGATGAATTGTTATGGTTTCTTTTAGTGTAACAGACCTTGTCTGGAAGTTTAACTCCATTCTGAGCAGCAGAGTCTGAGACAGAGGGCTGACTGATCTCTGTAGGAGTAGTGAGGTCCAGATCTTCAAATGAACAGTCAAAGTCAACTGTGTATCCAGCATATGAGTGCCTTTTGCCCCGGTGCCGCAGTGTGCTCCTGCTGTGCTGCTGAGGCGTGCCAATGTCATGACAAAATGACTCCTCATCAACCAAAGAGCTGCTGAATTTACTGGACAACTTCCCTTTACTTCTGAACACAGAGGGAGATTTCAGTTTCTTGAAGGAGCGGACTTTGTCAGCGAATGAGAGCTTGGGGGTGGCAGCCTCTCCAGGCAGGATCATGGAGTGAGGCCGTCTGTCCAACTCAGGGACGGCTCTCTTTCGGTTCAGGATCCTCCAGATGCCCCCCGTGGTGCGGGACCTGCGGTTCACCTCCTGTCTGTCTCTGACAGGACTGTCTCCCGGCCCCTCTGTGGGAGCAGGCTCCTGGACACAAACAGAGCTGCTCGCATTGGCCACGTCCAGAGACACAGTAAAGACCTTGTTGACAAACCCATTTGGGTTGGTGCTCTCCAGGGCAGAGCTGTCTGTCAGCTCCATGCTCGCTCCCCTTCGTGTCAGCTCTCCATCATGTGTCAGGCCTTCTCTCTCACCTGAGCCACAAACACAGGGTTACTTACATACACTACAACTCCACAGCTGCCTTTTGTTTATTTAGAATAGGATGTCAAATGTATTGTGTAATTAGCCTGTGGTATTTACACTGCATAGCCTGCATTTACCTCTGCAGGTGATTAAATGATACTCTCTGGTACTTCACACAAAAACACTGTCTCTTGAGTGAACTCTGCCCACCGCCTCATATCCGCTCCATCTTTTTCAAAGTAATTATTTCAGTCTCTGACCACCATTAAACTAGGAGGCAGAGTTACCATGGAAACACTCACTACTGGGATATCGCCTATTTCAGGCCAGGCATGATGACGTCACGGGGGTTCACATCAGATGCTCCGGAGAGAAAGGATGTAAAAGATGAGAAAAGAGGTACAGAGAGAAAGGATACACGACTTCGACAATTGAGTAAACTGTAAAAACTGTCAGTTTATGCAATCACTTTACGTATTTGTCACGAGTACATTGTCAATGGCGTGTCGATACTTGCATAGACCAACAGGGTAGGTTATGCTATAAAAATAACTATGATATAATTAAATCAACTTTGGCATGAGGGACGCACAAAGAAGATACTGAAGTAACTATTTGTCCATTTTAAAGACAACATTTGTAAACTAAAGAGGCGACACAGCCCAGACTTTCTATTGACTCTTCAGATAAAGTTTGTATTAAACGAATAGGCAAAAACAATTAGAAGTACGTCCTAGTCGTTTCCTGGTAAAGTGGACTGCATTTTGGATAAGCAACGCGTAAATGTTTCCTCAACTTTGCAAGATCGCACAATCAACCAGGAAACCCATCTTTTCCCATAACATTTTAATGACAGCGAAAGATAAACTCACAAAACTTCACGTAAACGCTGCGACGTAAACTCACCCTTCAAACGCTTCCTTCGTTCAGAAAACCATCTCCGTCCCGTCGTAAAACTACGGCGCACCGAACTTTTACGCACCGGCCAAAGCTTATCCGGTGGACGTAGCGGCTTACGAAGTTTTATCCATGAGTTAAGTCCGAAGTTATGCCGAGGACAGCCACTCAGAGCGGATCACATGTGGCGGCGAAGCTCCCCTCTTCCCTGCGCCAGCTATCATCAAACTGTGAGAGAAAGTTCCGCAGAAGCTCTGGGGGACAGAGCCGTGAACTCTTGGCCCCGCGCGCAGCAGCAGACGCCGACAGTGTGTGATTTGTGATAAAGGCTCTCACGCAGACGGGAGAGAGGTTGCAGACACCACAATAGTCGCACACGTAGCCCGCAGGCGCACACGCACGAGAGAGGACTGGAGGACACACCTTTCATAAAAATACCCGCGGTTTGTTTACGAATAATGGCGAATAATGCGCAGAATCCCGGTGTATGTTGTGGAAATTAAGTGCGAAATTAAAGTTTACGGTTTTGTTCCTGGAGCTGTAGGAAGCCTTTTAAACAAGGGAATGGGAAAATCTATGGAACATGACAAAGAATGCTCCCATGGACAGAACAGTCAAGAAAGAATAATAACATTTAACTAAATAAGAGTCTAACGCCCCAATAGTCACATGTCACTCTCAGGAGATATCAGCAATGGCATCCAGATAAATATGAGGGATGATTCCATTTGTTTTAAATTAATCTTGTAAATTGTAATTAAGTTATTTCATTTTGACTGTAAATGTTTGTGTCACATTGCTGTTATGTAAACTATGCTGTATAACAAAATGTGCCATACAAATAAAGTTGGATTGGGAAAAAGTATATGTTTTTTAATGATATATTTTGTTTCTTATGCTATTTAAAATAACAGCGATATGGCAAAACAGAAAACAATGAATACTAACAGCAAAATATCAAGTCATGCAACGATAACGTGTAGCATGAAGTGTTAAAAGGACAAAAAAAAGAGAAAGAAAATATGATTTTGGCTCACTGTATAATAATCTATTGTGAGGTGTCCATTGTCCCTGATGACATTCTTATTGTTGGGTCAGTCCCAAGCCTGTACAAATCCATCTACCTCATAAACCCCCCAGGGCTTCATTTGTAAATCGTTAGATTCTGGAAAATGTTTGGACTTGGTTTTGACATGATTTGGGGGAACAGGCCCAAACTATTGCAGGATCACTCTGATTAAAGTGCCTATGACAGGTTGGACTACTAATTTGACTAAAATGCGATAAAGTTTGCTAAAATACTTTGTGAACGTTATCCCGATTTAGCAGTTTTTTTAGGTTTTTAATTTTACTTTCTGGTTGTAAATTATGACATCACACTAGGAAAATACTGCGACCATTCCGTACACTGGGGAAAAACTCATCTAATGTCACTTTTTTTTACTTAACAAGTTGAAAAAATGTTAAATTCACCTTTGAAGGGTCTAAAAAGTAGTTTCTTTTGAGTAAATTATGCATAACCTTTGCCTGCCTATTGTGATGTCATTAATTCGTTAACTTCCTGTATAACTTTCTGCAGATTTTTCAACTTTTCTCCACAAACGGCAACTAGATTGGTGTAAAACTATAATTTATATTTACAAGAGGTATTCATACACCAAAAAAAGTCAAAATTAGAAAATGATAAACACCTGACATACGCACTTTAAACACTATAATGATGTATCAGACAGTTTCCTGTGCAGCCAAAATCGCTCCTGGGTTAATTATCCTCGGTCGGTGAATGCTTTCTCCCAAATGGAGATCAATCCCTGTAATCCCTGGAGATCAAGTTATAAAGTTCTTACAAACCAACCATTACATTCAAATCTATCACATAACATTTTAACCATATATAATGTTCCAAAATGTAATTACTACTTACTGTAAGCCATCAATCATCATCACTGAGACAGTTTTGGGGGCCCCTTTGCCTTTTGGGGCCCTGGGCACCCTCCTGGTGCGGTTACCCATTCATCGCCCCCTGTTTTAATGAACTTGAACAGATGCCAAAGTTTGTGTTTTTCATAATACAGTATCGCTTAAACAGAGTGAGCTTTCCTACTTTGAAGTTTCCTTATGTTATGCTGAGTCAAATGTATTCTGATTAATTCGATTGTGTTCCTCTGTTGACTATTTACTGGATGTATGACCTATTTAGGAAAGCACTTCTCATTTCTATAGAAAGCATGGAGTTATTGACTGAACCTTGGTCTCACT